>JAQIWM010000060.1:0-17322 GCA_034695285.1 Eniochthonius minutissimus | reverse complement strand
GATTTTATATCAAATTATTTAGAATTTGAATTTATTATTAGAATAGATCATAGTGTAGCTTTATATTTTCCTCCGATTTTAATTTTTACTGAAATTACATCAAAATTAGCAATAAATGATAGTTATTTTCATGAATTACAATCAGAGGAGAGATTAAATTTAACAGAATATTTGAATAATAATTCTGAAAAAAATGTACTGGAATCGTGTCAAGTGATATCATATTATAAAAAAAGTAAATGTTCACATTTTTATCAAATCAATAATTATAATTTTAATAATAATACATTTATTTCATTTGAATTTAAAAACCATATGTTAAACATTTATTTTATAAATATATTTTTTGAACATTTTCACATGATTAACAAAAATATATGGTTAAATCAAAATAATGTGCACCAAATGCCGCATATGCAAATTACTATTTCAAATAATAAAATTAGATCATTTTCATTTCAAATGTCAAAATTTGTTCAGTATAATATTTATAATGTAAATTATAATTATAATATCACTTTTGAACAAACATCAATTCATTATCTTCCACCACCGTATAAAACAAAATGTATTAATTATAATGACAATGATTTTGAATATATATCGCCACATCAGTGTTTATTAAATTGCATAAGTAATGAATATATGCGGCAATTTAATTGCATTGTAAATTATAGATATTTAATTGTTAAATATTTTTTATCAGATAAATACAAATATTGTACAAATTCAGTTAAAAATCGGATAAATTTAACAATTGGAAACAATATTGAACAATTTTGCAAAATGCGGTGCAAAGATAATTGTTTTACAAATATTTATAAAATAACATCTAAAATATCAAAAATTGATTATAATTATTCATCAAAACATTTAATTATTAATATATTTCCTAAAGAAATGTCGAATTTTAAATTTATTTACACTCCAAAAATGGACATTAATAAATTAATTTATAATTTGGGAGGAAATATTGGACTATGGATTGGAATTTCAATGTTTACATTCATAAATTATTTAATAAATTTAATTTGCATATGTTTTCAAAAAATTATATTTATCTTTAATAAATTAAAACATTTTGTATATTAAAAAATCATTGATATGTATTTAAAAAATTTAATTATACACAAAATTTAATTGCGTATCATCATATTATGCAAAATGTGAAGTATAAAATTGACTCTCATTAATTGTAATTTTTGCAGTTTTTTCATTAATAAGATGATGTATAAATTATCCAATAAATAAAAAAATTTTGATTTAAAATAACTTTATTAAAAGATCGAAAGATGAGTATAATATACTTGAAAATTAATATTACACTGAATTTCTGTATACAGGTATCTTATTCGTAAGTAATTGAATTAAGGAATAATGCAGTTTACATTTCAATTTGTCTCTCTTTGAATTTTGGATTATAATTAAAAAATATAATTTATTAAAATCTAATACATGATTATAAAATTATTATGAATACACCGGAGTGCTCCGACAACCATCGATCAACTCAAAAACAACACTAAAATCGAAATCGATGCGATCGGGAGCGAAGTCCGCAATCGCGTAATTGATAACTTTTTGGTCCGTCACGTGGTCAACTGAGATGGATGTCACTTCGAAAATCTTATTAATTAAATGCCAATTATTCCTCTTTAATATGATATTGAGTTCATAATTGTACCCCTTTTAGTTTTTCTGCAATAAAAAATTCAAATTTGCAGTGACTTTTGGGCCATCCTGTAGTATAGATGTACTAGTAATATTAAAAATGTAAATCCTTTTAGAATTAGTTATATTGATAAAATAATAATTTTTTACTTATATTAGTAACTACACACTAATTCAATCAAATTGGGGGAACTTTGATAATACGAAAAAAAACTTGGGATGGCATGATGGGAAAGTTACTTGACAGAGTATGTTTTTCATTTATAATTAATAATAACTTTCATTATTGACTCCAATATACATTGTTAGGTGTAGTTTATTGTCTGCCATAAACTCTAAAATATTTCATTATTTTCCATGTTTTTATGAACTTTTATTTAATGTAATGTAAAGCTTTTAAAAATTATAACAAATTAATTTGCTTTTTGTCTCAATTAATGACCCTAAAATTTCCAATTAAAGATTCGAATCATTTGCATTTAATTTATATAATATATTTATGGCGCATCTTTTAAAACAGTATAAAAAAGTGCTTTGACCTCTCCTAAAATTATTTTTATATCTACATATAACTATAGTAATATAACATTGATATAGGGTGACCAAACGTCCCGGAATTGACCCTCCATGTCCCGTGTCCCGGAGTGACATTAATTATTGTTATTCCATGAATACTCATTGTTTTTAACTTATACAAAAAGTTTTTATGTATAAATGATATAATAAATAATGAGTCCTTTGGGAAAATGCTCACAAAAAATTTACTGCTTATTGAAAAATTATGACTTTTGGCAATATTTATAAACAATCAATAATCTATCGATTAACATAAAAAAATTTAAAATACTATGGTTTTCAAAGTAATTTAAATTAAAATACTGTGGTTTTCATAGTAATTTTTAAGCCTTAAAAGTGCCCTTTTCATATTTTCAACAATTAATAACTCAAGAGCACGTGCACGAATTTAAATTTTCTTTTGCTAAAATATACAACTTATTCATATTAACAAATGTGCAAAATTTGGAAATTTTTGCCCACGGATTTCGGAGATAATCACAAAAACCAGCTCCCGCACTCGCTGGACGAGATAAAAATTCTAAAAAATTTCGTATGTCAGGCAGCATTTGGATGAACCCAAATTCCGAATATTATCATATTCGGTTGATCGGTACCGAAATTATTCCAAAAAAGGACATATGCATACAAAACGCTGACAGACTTTAGTTAATATAATATTAATTCTTAAATTTACTGAATTGTCATTAATAATAACTAGTACAAAATATTATGGTAAAAGAGGACCTTCTTTAAAGATTTAAAACATTTTTATTAGGTGCATACCCCCCTTAGTCAATTTAAACTGATTGCATCCCACCTAATAACCCGGACCTTAGACTTTACTGTCAGAATTAATATTGTATTTTTTAATTTTATCTCATATATAGTACAAAGTTAGTTCAATAATAATGCCATGTTTAACCAACGATTAAAAAAATTATTTTAATTTTTTATTAGTAAATTTTCTAAATCTTAAACCCATAAACTTAGATAAACATGTATTTTTTTTAATAATGTGTATTTTAAAAAATATTTTATAATAAAATACTTTATTAATTTACAGGTATGATTTTTATTTTCGTCAAATGGTTAATGAATCTCATAAATATGATGACAGTTTAATTAGGAAATGTTTCAAACGTCTCATTCTTGACAATGGAAATGTACCCTCTGATGATGATTCATTTTTTATAATGAATATTGAATATTATTCGGGATTATTTGAGTTTTATGGCATTCTGTTGTCACTATCATGGGCATTATTACTGATTGAAAGTAATGTATCAATAATTAGGCACAATAATCAAGATCATTGGCAAAAATTATTAAATCATGCTAAAAATGTCAAAAATATTTCACTAAAATTAACTAATAATAATTATTTAAATCCAAAGAAAAAGAAAGCAATAAATAAGAGACGTTTGTATCATCAGAGATCATTTTATCGCTCTTTTTCTGAAAGTCAAACTAGAGTTGAATATTGAAACTATTTAATTAAAAAATTTAATAATGTAATGTAAAATTTAATTTTAATTTAATTTATTAAATTTTAATATCTTTGGTTCTATAAAGTGATTGGTTAAAATACTCTTGAAAATGTAATAATACTGCAAAAGAGAGGACGAATATTTAACTGAAACAATATTTAAAAGGTCAAAGGGGATATAAGTACAAAGTTTTAATATAAAATTCAAAAGGGGCGCCACATATAAATTGTTTAAGTTAAATTTTAAAAAAGTTATAACTAAAATACTATAATAGATATTTTGATGAAACTTTTTAATAATATATAGAATAATATCGTTAACATAAATAAAAAGTATGAAAAAAATTGAATGAAATTTAGAATGTTTAATATGTGGTGTCTCCTTACGAATTTTTGTATGAAACTTATATATACTATTACCTTTGACCTATTTAACATTCTGATCAAATTTTATGCATTATTATTCTGTTAATGGGGGCCGATTTACTATTAATCCTCAGCAAACTCCTTTACTGAATTATTAATAGAGATTAATTTACTGCTATTGTTTTGATTTTGTGTATTATTACATGTACAAGTGTATTAACATTTTTGTTTATCACTTAAGCTATGACTTGACTTACAATTTATTTGATTATCAAATTATTATACTCAAAAATAATGATTCAATAGCTATTTAATATATAATATCATAATAAATTTATCTAAAAACTATGATTATTGATTAAAAATTAATACAAATTAATTTTTTTTATTATTATAATAATAAAATAGTAATAATAGTATTGTAAAAATGTGCATGTGTAACACAATGACGTAATAATGATGTAAATTAAATAACATAATGATATAATATTAATATGACATTTAATGATAAAGTTATAATATATTTTATGGAATGTTTTGTGACATGCATTTATTAATAATATATAAATTGTTAATAAAATCAATAAAATTACTAAATAGTTTTCATTAAAACAAAAAGTATTGAGGATAAAACTTTTCCAAACAATAAAGTAATTAAAATATGGAAACAAATATACAGTAAAACCTGTTACATTGAACATCTCTATACATTAAATTACGCTTTACATTGAACACTCACTGTGGGTCCGAATTGTTATTTGTGAATTTTAAGTGTAAAAGTTATTTTTCTAAACAATGAACACCTGAGTACATTGAACAAAATCTTTCGTCCCAAGAGTGTGAAATGTATACAGGTTTTACTGTAATATTAATAATAATTTTATTTAAAGAATTGCATATAATTAATTGCAGATAAATACTTTTAAAAAAATGTTGTCTTTGTAATAACTTTTAATTATATTAAGTTTATTATTAAATGCAATATTATTTGTTATATTTTAAAAATAATGTTATTTAACAATACCAATAACTTATACAATTAACCATATGGGTTATGTCATGAAAAAGTAAATTAATATACTTAATTTGTTAATTATAAGTATTAAATTTCCAATTGAGCATTTTACAACAATTAAACTGTAATACAAGTGCCACATCATCATTGATTTTCAAAGAGTTTACTATCCAATAACTATTCTATAGTTATTTAAAACAAAAAATAATGGTAAGCTAAAGTTTATATTACAACAAGGCAATAACAAATGATTAATATTATTATAATAATTAAAGACTCGCATTTTGATACTTGCAATGATGGTAATTCTAGTGATGGCAGTAATCACCATTCACTTGGCAATTGTGGACGCTCACGCAATTACTGGATTTAAGCATTATCTCCAGAAACGTGAAAATCAAGCATGTGATGCTCATCCCGGAGGAGCTGAAGCAAATGATGCCGATCCACCGGTGTAATGTCAAAAAACATTACAGCAGCAATACTATTCATTGTTAATTTATTATTAATAACTTATAATAAAATAAATCAATAAAAGTTTGCATTATATTTATTGTTTATTCCGTTTATTAAGCAATAACAAAAATAGACTTTATTTATAAACTTATTTATTAATAAATTAATAAATTAAATAAATAAATAATAATTAAATAAAATAAAAAATAAATAAATTAAATAAAATTTATTTATTTGTTTTTTAATAATAACAATCTAATAATGGTTTAAAGTTAAAGCATATTTAGACCTTTAAAATATTTTTAGACTTAAACTTAGATTTAATATGGGACTTTACAGCCAATTAAACTTTTTAAACTTTATACTATTGGAAAGTTTAAGTTATAAGTTTTGATGTCTAAAATTACTACGTATGAGTGTGTAGAGCTTATTTTTAATTATATTAAAATTAATTTTATTTACAGTATTATAGTATGTAATAATAAGAATATATTGCAATGCAATGATTTAGCAAATTACGTATAAGAAAATTGCTGTAATTTCATAGTTAATTTACAAAAAACTTTCTTAATGCTGATTCATTTATAAACGTAAATAATAAAATAAATTATTATATTATACTAAAAATTTCTTTCTTATAATGTAATTATCTAAATGTTATTGATATTAATATTATTGCGTAGTTATTTATAAAATTAAATAAATGCTAATTCATCGACATGTGTAATTAATTGTAAAATGACTCAATGACTCACTGCAAAGTATAAGTCATATAATTTTCAAAATAACCATCAGTTAGTAATAACACATTTTATATATATAGAATACGGAGTGTTATCATTTATTTAAATATTATATTTATAATGATGGTTAATAATAGAAATAAATTTTGTTTGATTTTTATTACACTTTTAACTATTTGTATTTCATTTGGATATTCACAAAAAATTAATCTTTCATCGGTATGTAATGAAATAATTAGTGTTAACATTTATATTAAATTTAAAATTATAGATTTATATTTTATTTAATTTCTATGGATTTATTTGCATGAAATAATGTATACATTGTATTGTTTCATACGTACTGTAAAATACAATATACAGCAATAAAGTTTATATCAAAAACAAATAATTTTATAATTAAGAAATTTTATAATTAATTGTGTTTAAATAATTAATTAGATTATACAATATGATATGTAACTAATTATTTAATATGATATTTTAAATATTATCAATTATTTTTTATAAATTTATTGTTTGATTAAAGGGTGTCACACCTGCAACTAGTTCGACAAAAATGACAAATGATTCTTCTGAATTATTAATGAATGCAACAAAAATACCAGAATATCCAACAATGACCACAATGACAACAATATATGCTAACACGACAGTTGTTCTGAATACAACAATGTCATCAAATGGTAAAATTGATTTTATAAATTATTATTTTTATAATTATAAATAATTTATTATTAAAGATTCTGCAACAATGGTAATAAATATTGGACATTTAGAATCGGTAATTGATTAAAAAATTATTAAATAAAATTATAATTAATTTAAATTATTCTCCATTTATAGAACGCAATTGTGACGACTATTCACAGAGAATTACTTTTAATTATGCTGTCACTTAATTTTCTTTATTTAATTAAAATATTTTATAATAAATAAAGTAATATTTACATTGGTATATCTCTATTGTTAAAATACAATAAATATGCTATATTTATATTAATTTATTAGTTGTAAATCCACACAAAGAAATTAAATTGTTAAATTTCATTTTAATAAAAATAGAAAAATAAAATAAAATAATTAGTTAATTATAATTTAGTATTTGAAGAGTCATGTGAAAATGTGTAATTTTCATTTTTCTTTTCATCAATTAATGGTAATTTAGTGTACAGATCAATCCAAAATGATACAAAAATTGGAAATAATAATAATGCGGCAGTCACGTGAAAACACGTGCCCGGATGAGTGTTCATTGTTGCATTAAATAAGAATGTGAATAAAGTCGACGCCAATAGTGGTGCCGCTGATTCGAGAGCCGATAGTAAACTAAAAACTTTACCCAATTCATTATGAGCGACAATTTTTGATACATGTGCTCTAATTCCAACTGTGGTGGCACCTCCTAGTGAACCTGATACTAGTGATATATAAAAACCAATTGGATTTAAAATTGAACCTCTAATTATATTTTGCATTATATATGAAAATTGTCCAACGATTGCCAATTGAATATCATTGATTTTAAATTTCTAAAAATAATATATTTAAATTGTTAATTTAATCTGAAAATTATAAGAAAAAATATAAAATTACATTTTATTCATAACGATATATAGTCTGTAACAAAAGTCTTAAGACAAGTCCTATAACTTCGGAACCAAATAAGCTATGTGACTCAAAATTTTTATACATAATGTCTATCATGTTAACTATAAACTCTGAGAAAATCTTTAAAATTGGCACAATAGTTTAAGGGATATAATAATCTATTTAATCCTCTGTTGGTTGAGTCGTCACAAAATCAATATTGAGTTCCATTTCAGTTTTTAAATCCTCATTTATCAGTCAAAATACGAATAGCTGATGTATACTTCAGTCCTATGATCTTTTTTCTATAATTAAATTATAAATTTTTATGTTATGACTAGTGTGTAGACTTTTGGGTGGTAATACAGACAATGATAGTCTTTTTTCGTTATATATTACGATTCATATTTAAAACTGAAAAAAATTATGAATCATTTTTTTCACTTTAATTGAACATGACACTCATCAGTTCACGCATACATACATATGTCTCGATGAGTCTTACCACTCCATGAGTCAGTTATGTATAACCATTGCACAATTAATAGTTATTCAATGCAATAAGTTCATCAGCAATATATAACAAAAAAATACTATCATTGCCTGTATTACTACCCAAAAGTCTACACGCTGGTTATGACACAAAAATGTAATTGACGCATCTCTTTCCCATATGCGCTTCCTATTGATGCGCCCATAGAGTTTGTGACGACTCAATCATCATCGAGTCGATTAAACTATTATATCTCTTAAACTATTGTATCAATTTTAAAGATTTTCTCAGAGTTTATAGATAACATGTTAGAGATGATGTATAAAAATTTTGAGTCCTATAACTTATTTGGTTCCGAAGTTATAGGACTTGTCTTAAGACTTTTGTTACAGACTATATAACGATAATCTTAATAATGTTATAATGGAAAAAAATCATGTGTAAAAAGCTTAATATATTTTATTTAAAAAAAAATTATTTAATTAATCATTTCATTAATAAATACTAAAAAATCGAATTAAGTTTTGTAAAGGTTCACTTCTTTAGTAATAACTTTCAAAGGTTGACTCTGTATTTATACCTCACACAGTGAAGGACATAAAGTTAATTAATAAATAATTTTAAAATACTAATTCAGTACTTTATCGACCATACGGTTGCAGTTTTGTTTGTTTAATATTAATTATTACTATTGCATAAAATTACAATTATGTTTTAATTTTTTTTAATAAAATTCATTCCAAATTTAACACAAATTATTTACTTAAATTAAGTAAATTAATTGTAATATATACACAACTTGATAAGGATTTGTAATTTAAAAAAATACAATTCTAACTTTTTTGTTTATAATGTATAATGTCAATTATCTTTATATCGTCACAATACCTTAATTAAAATTGGCACGATAGTGGCAGATGTAATTATCATTAAAACAGTACCAGATGCTGATGCGTTACTATACATGGCCGCATCCCATTGATAAACTCTTTGAGAAAATTGATAGAGTATTCCCATTTGACCAGTATGTGATAAATTCCATATTACATTTGATACAAATATAAACCATAATTGTGCGCGTACATAATTATCACGTTTTTTAATGCATGTCATAAATATATCTCGAATATTATTTAAATCAAAAAGCAATATTAACGGATGTTTTTTAATTGCTTTCAGAGTGACTTGTATTTTATCATCACTTTTAGTAACATTGTTTAATGGTTTTATTTCATTATCAATAGAATTATCATTAATTGATGATAATTGACTATTTGTTTGCTCATTAATGTTATAAGTTTTATAAAATTTCATTTTATCACGTGATTCATTTATCATAATCAATGCCCAAAAGAATGATAATAAATTTGCCACCATCGCGATAATGAAAATTATTACATAATTGTGCAGTTGGCCATTGTTAAACCATTGTTTAATTTTTAAAAGATTTCCGCCTAAAATTACTGCAACGGGACTCGCTGAGAACATACAGCGATATGCATGTTTAATTATTAGTTAAAATTTAATATTTTTCTTCTAGTAAACACTTGTTAATAATTTTTTTATTACCTGTGTACATACAAACTTCAAGTATTGTCAACCGTAATGACCTCATATTTGGGGGTGTGACCGCAGTTACATATGTCCATATAGCGGCAGAAGTGCCGGTGATGCCGCCTGTGATTGCGGATGGAATAAATCCCAAAAGAAGTAAATTAACAGCTAAAAATTTAATTAATTTTAATTAATTTATAATTATTTAAAAATTTTATTGATTAAATATAAACTTGTACTGTTAGTTAATTATTTTAATAATTAAAATTTAAAGGCACGTGATTTAATAAACATAAATTTAAATTAAATATAATAATTATATTGCAAATAAATTTAATAATTTACAATTATCTACTTACGGAGAGAAAAATAAATAGAATTAAAACATATAAATGCCGCTTCAAGTGCCATCCCTATTGCCCCGGATAAAAGTAATAATTTTCGTCCGTTAATATATTTATCAGTCCACGATCCGATAAACAATGACCATACAATTGTTGGAATTGTAGAAATAAGTGTATGATAAAAGCTAAATTTTGTCGCATCTTTTAGTATTTTGGACTTATAACCCACGTGATCATCCTCCGTTTTCATTTCAGGTAAATTTAAACAATAATCACGTGTTGTATTGTACCATTGTATACATATTTTGTCCTGAACTAATTGATCTAAAGGTACTCTTTTAATGTTATATGTTATTACAAAAAGAAATAAATACGGTTCAACGCGAAGATGAGATAAATATATTAACAATTTTCGAAGTTTTTCTAAAAACATAATTAAATATCAATAGTATTTATATTTATAACGGACAATTTTTAATATAATATTTTAATTAAACACAAACATCTTTGACAATTTTATATGTATAATTAAATAAATAATTTCATATTGTGATTTACATCACTAATTGTTAATAATATTTTCATTATAATAAAAATATATATTGATACTTTCATGGTGAAATAAATAATGGGAGTATTATATAATTTTATCACACTAATTAAACTTATTAATAACAAAGATTATTAATTTTATAATCATAATGTCTATAGAGATATATTATTATTTTTTTTATCAAAAATTTATAATCTTTCATTAATCAAATGATGATGTATTATTGCACATGATGTATCACTGCACAATTTAGTCATATTAATAAAATTTTCTATTGTTAACATCTAATTAATTACCACACATAAACATTTTTATTAAAAAGATAAAATAATAATTTATTAACTAATAAAAATATTACATATAATAATATAATACAAATAATTTATTAATAATAAATATAAATATATATAACAATTAAAATAATAATATTAGTAATTCAATTAAATAATAATGCATTATTATGATAGTTCAATGATATATTTAGAACCGCGTGATTTTTGTGATTTTTGAGATTTTTCAAAAATTCGTACAATTAATAGTATTGTTATAAACGCGGCAATTGTTATTACTAAACATGAAAGATCAAAATATATTAAATATACAGGTGTACGCTCAATGATATGACCAATAAATAGTGGTGCTAATGCTTGACACACACCAACAGAAAAGATAAAAAGTGTGCCAACTTTATCAGTTACTATAAGATACTGTTCAATATATGCAAATACTGAAGGCCAAACTGATGAGTAACCTAAGCCTAGTACTATATTTGCGACCCAAAGAAGTGGATAATTATTAACGGCTTTTAACAGTATTATGTGACCAATAATTACAATTAAAAAATTTACAGCGAGTATTATTTGAGGACGAATTTTAATGGCAACAAAAATACCCAAACCTCTACCTATAGTGTAAGCTGAGGTCATAGTTGACATCATTACAGCAGCTTTAGATGCTGTTAAACAGAGTGGTATTTTTTGCGAAAATGTTGGCGAAAATTGCATATATCCTGTCTCAAGACAACTGTACGATGCAAGACATAGTGCTCCCAATCCAATAATCCATTTCTTAGGTGATCCCTGTTCATCGCATAGTTTATTTCTTGAGTTAGGTTTAGATGTTGATGATTCAGATGCAGTAATTGCAAAGATATTCTCTGACCAATCAACAGCGTCATCATCTTCATCGAGTGTGTTATACTTTTGTTCCTCTGAATTATCATGATATTTATACCTTTTAAACACCATTAGTATCGCCATCATTATTGCAGCAGCAAGTTGAAGTGTACCACCAATAGCAAATGGTTTAGTTAACAATAATCGTCGATCAATTGTTGGTAATAATGTAGATGATGGAAATATTGTTGTTGATGTGAGATTCGTATTGTCAGAAACATAATTTTTCTTACAACTATCATTACTATCAGATTCTCCGGTTACAAAAGGGTTATCAATGAGTGGTCCTAATATAGTGCCCGCACCATATCCAAATTGACATAATAGTAGTAATGGACCGCTCTTCTCCTGCCACATTTCTATTAACCATACCGTTTGACCGCAATCCCATGCTCCTGCGGCAATACCGACAAAAAATCCTAATAAATAGTATACGCCTAATGAGTGGCTTTGAGGCACTAATCCCAATGATATTCCCATTATTGCATTGGTTATAATGAGTGTTAATTGACGGTTAACGTACTTAAATATTACACCACCTAAATACATGTAAATATATAATTAAAATTAATTAATTCATTAAATATATATTTAATTTTTAGAAAAATCTAATTACAGAAAATTCCCGCGTATAAAACGCGTTTAAATACGTGATTAAAACAAAAATTTGTTACTTCCTTTTATACGCCGGAATTTACTGTAATTTGATTATTTTAATATATAAATTGTATCTCCAATCATGTAGAATTTAATAAAATAATAATATTAGACTGACGCTATGTTAATAATTAATTAGTAATTTTTTTTGATTAATTTTCTTTTATAAATTTTTGATTATATAATAATAGTTTAATAATAGTCTCTTACATAATGAACCACAAATATATCCGATCGCCCAAAATGTTAAATATAATGACACTTTATTTACATCATCGACACCAAACAAATTCTTAAGATCGACCATTGCTGGTGATACCATTGTTTCAACCATACCCTTAAATTATTTAAACTAGTTTCAAATATTTAACTAATTTACTATTTAATTTAATAAAAACTTACATATGTTACTGCAGTGTAACACATTATTGCAGTGATTGAATATTTCTCTATTTTTGAGGTTTCATTTTTATTAATTGATTCATCGTTATTATTACTTTTATTTTTAGTTAAATGATTTTCTTTCATAATTTCAACATTGTGATTATCAATAACATAATTCATTATTATATAATTATTAAGTTATAAATTAATTTTCTAATAAATAAATAAATTTAAATAATTTCTGAAAATAGAATGCTTAAGAATAGAGTATTATTTTAGTTTTTGGTGTTTAATAAAAACTATAATCACTACATAATGAGCTAAAAATATAATTCACAATTTATATTATAATTATTACATATTTTTAAAATAGTTCATTTTTGTATAATATTTATATCCTATTAATAATACACACGCATTTTAATTGTTCATTTTAATCCATTTTTATAGTAATAATAAAAATATGTACTTCACTGAGGGGGTCAAATACTACATGTATGATAACATTTAATCAATGATTTATAATGATATTATTTTAAATAATATCACAATTTCTTTCATGTGAGAGATAATAAAATTTAAACATATTAAAAATATTATTATAGTTAATTAATTATTTAATATTATTTCCGGATAAATAATTTAGAAGATAAATAAAAAATATTTAACTGAAATATAATGGTTAATTATTATTATAGTGCGTTATAAATTACGTATATATTTAACAAGTACAGTGTTTATGATGTACTAATGAAAGTGTGAAATTAGTGATAAAATAGTTATTGAGATTGTTATATACTAACGTTATAAATTGTAATTACATATTTGTATATAAAATAATACATAATAACTTTTTAGAAAACTTTATATTAAAAATGTATTGTTATATAACAATGAGTTAATTTAAGGTCGTTGATAAAATTACGCATATGACCTAGTATAAACATTTGTGTAAAATAGTGTTCACCAATAGTATTTATACACATAATATATATATACAATACATGACTATAGGCCATAGTCTTGTCATTGAATATATTATAATTTTGTTAAACTAAAGCTCAAAAAACAGTATGCAAAGCCTGGGATTTGAACTCTGGATCATGAACCATAAAACATTAACTCAAAAATCAGATTATAATTTTTGAATCAATGTTTCAATAATAATAATAATAAAATTGAAATTCTTTTACAAGAATTGTCTCTTAATGTAAACAATGGAATTTTCCATTGTAAAATTCCACTGTTTGTGTTGGCCTTTCTTTGTTTGAAGTGAGACCACGCCATTGGCTCACTTCCATCAACCAATGGGAAGAGAGTGAGTTCCATGTATCGTCCGCATCTCACCCAAAATCGTAAATACTCCGCATTTTAATGTATAAACTTCACTTCTGTTGTATACCTCATAGAGTAAAGTATACATATCAATAAAGTGTTTTTATAATTAAGACTCTGTATTCATTTATTGCACTCCCCTTACCCTACGAGAGTTCAGCCGGATCACTTCCGTGAGTGATCGCTGCTCTTATCCCCTTACATACTTTGGCCGTCTACAGCCTAAACCTTTCCCTGCTAAGGCCTATTATGGTTATTGAGGATCGCTTCGGACCCAGGCATTGCACCGACAAGAGCCCCAGATCTGTGAATCAGACCGGTCAAATAGCCTAATCCAGGGACGTGGCCCAAACCTTCAGCGGTACCGAAAGGTGCTAAACACCGTTAACCAGCACCGAAGCATCAACACTGGTCTCCGGTCAGACGGGAAAAGCAGAATTTCGAGGGTCCCGTCTCAAAAAATAAAAACTTAATATATCTGTTATTTTTTGCAGAGACAACATTAACAACGATTGGTAAGTGTAAAATAATGTGAAATTACAATTTATAAAATAATCTTTACATTAGATAAAAATTTAAGAAAGTAATAAACTTTAATTTTTTCAATTACCTTTAGGTTTTTTAAATTATTAATTGCACATGAACATTGTTGTTAGTTTCTTATAAACAATGTTAAGCGTCTTCAATTAATTTATTTTTATGTTTATTTTTATGTATTATATCTCAATAATTAAAAATTTTGCATATTTATTTTTTTTTAATTAACTATAGCATCAATTGACTTTTCTTACGTTATAAACACAGTAAATATGCAAAGTATATAATATAATTAACTATTATACTACTGTAGTAAAATTTCTAATTAAAAATATACTTACTATGTCGATAACAATTATCAAACTTAATAATAATTTATACCCATTAAAGAAAGGTTAAGATATAATGAATATACATAATAATGGATACGTGATTATATTTAGTGATAAAATAGTAATAAGATTTTTTGCATAAAAAATAATTTAATTATGAAGTATAAACAGATTTACTTTTAATAATGTATAATATTATTAATATTTATATAACGTTCATTGTTATATATAACATTGTATTGTTATACATAACAATGAACTTAACTGAACGTCGTTGATAAATTTACACACGTAATCTTAGTTTATTATTTCAAAACATTAGTGTAAAATTGTAAACATGATTAGAGTTTTGTATATATACCATTGAGGGGGGGGGGGTGTAATAATCGAGAAGAACAATGCAATAATAACACTATAAATATAAAATTTACTAAAAAATATATTTTATAATAATATAATTTATGATAAAATAATATTATTTTTAAATAATTAAGACAATAACTCAAAGCTTTACTGTTTTAGTATATTATTGAACAAATATTACTTTAATTATTTAATTTTCTGCAAAATAAGTATAATTTTAAAAAATATTTACAAGAAAAATGTCAAATTTTATTTATTTACAAAAATAAAAACATCTTTCATTATCAGTGCATCTTAAGTTAAGGTTTTTAAAAATTATACCGGTAGCATCTTCATAAGAATATTGCATAAATATTATTATAAAATTATTTGTTTTAAAACGTAACAAATTTTATAAACAAATAATAAATAAATAAATAAACAAAAATAATAATATAATTTTAATAATTTTTAAAATTACGTGCATACATTTTTATAGTGATAATTGATTTATAATTGATTTTATAATTAATTAATTTTATTGAATAAAATTGAACAATAATTATTATCAATTAATGATAAATTAAATCAATTACTAGGAGGATATTTTGCACACATTTCCTTCAAATGTGGCATAAAAGTATAGGGCAAAATGTAAATCTGTTCGATTTGCGTCGAATTGCATTTGTCACGTGACGCGTTAACCCAACAATCTCTTAATTTCCATACACCATTGCATTTAAAACTTATGGCCCATTCACTTTCTGGATCGACCTATTCAATAGTTAAATATAATGTTATAGTATTATGTATAAGTTAATGTTTATCACATGTCTATTTGTAATTTACTAATAATATTAAAAATAATTTAAAAATTTTGCTTTTATTATAAAATGACCTCTCACCCCTTCTAAATACAATTTCCCTTTTTCTTCGGCCATTTTATTGCAATAAGAAAATTGTTCGTGAATTTTGGCAAAACATGATGCGAGTGCATTGTATTGTTGCAACTTTTCAAAAGAAAATAATTCCGGAGTTTTAGTCGAAGATGTTACAGTAACATCTGCAGATGATAGAGTAATCATTGCCATGATTATTAACAATGATGAGGCCATAATTACACAAATTTTAATCATGTCGTATTATTATTTAATATATTATTATAACTTAAAAAAAAATTAAAAACTTTTATAATGCCAATTTCAATGCAAAAAATGCAATGTTTAATTGTATAAAATTAAAAGTTGTAATTCACAATGCATTACTAACATAATATATAATATACATGCATATTTATACCAATTAAATAAGATAAAACTATTATCACATTATTGCAATAAATGGAAAAATTGTAAACGTTTTAAAACGATGATAAAATATGTCACTTATAAGTAGTAATTTTTATTTTGTAATAAATAAAAAAAATTAGTTCACATCTTTTTAATTTATAAATTGTCCCCAATATTTTATGCTGAACCTGTAGATGAACGTGCATTATTTTAGACTTTGTTATATACTAATAATGAGAACAATCTCGAAATTTAAAAAAATGTAAGACAATAATTGATCTCTAGTAATATAGTATAAGAGTTTAACAAACACAGATGTTGATCACTTGAACTGTAATAATGATTTACTCTCTTTTCGCCTAATTTCTTTTCGCCTAATTTCTATTCGCCTAATTTCTATCCGCCTAATTTCTATTCGCCTAATTTCTATTCGCCTAAAATC
>JAQIWM010000059.1:0-17497 GCA_034695285.1 Eniochthonius minutissimus | reverse complement strand
AAATTTATTACTCTCGACTAAAACTAAAACTAAAGTTTTAAAAAAAACTAAAACTAAAACTAAACATTTTTTTAGTTCAAAAACTAAAAACTAAAAGAATTTTTAGTTTTTAGTCAAATGATCATCACTAGTATACACTAATACATGTATTATAGTTACAGGTGCCATCAAAAAATTTTATTTATTTAAATCTCTCTCATTTTTAACAAAAAACCACCCTTAAAGAGGCCACAGGACCAAGACCCGGGTCTAGACCCAAGCGCTATTCTAAAGCGAAGAAATGCTTTAGTAACAAGTACAAGTTACTAGTACTAGTACCTGACGGAATGTGAGATAAATGTTGATTTTAGTGCCGCAGACAGGGATTAGCTTTTAAAGTGATATCATTGCCATTATCTGAGTAATGCTAATGTATTGAGTGCCATTAGAGTCTATAATAAGGTATATACTAGTATCGGACCCTTTAAAAGGTCATCCTTTTCTTTGAGAGGGGAAAGTTTTTGTGCAAATATTTTACACGAACAAACATTGTATATACGTGCACCGGCACTGGTAATTTACTTTTGAGGAGTTTTTGAAGTGAGAGAGTGATTTTTGTCAAATGTTTGAGGTTTGGCATTGGTTATGATTCTACATTTATATTATCATATTATACTCTTTTAAGAGACACTTTTGATAAGAGTTTCACTATTAATTTAAACTTATTTTTTATGATATATCAATAAATATTATCGTGGGAATTAATATGATGATAAATTTACTTTTATCATCTTAAACTATAAAATTTGTACATACATGATTATCCTTTTCCCTCTACATTATCCTTTCTATTATTATTATCTTAATTTAAAAGGGTGACACTCAAACCCCCCTATTGGCAAAGCCCATATGAGTGTTGTCTTTCACTATGGTGATCGTCAGTGACCTGATGCCACATCATGTGCCACTCCATCACATCCTCACTGATGATGATGGAGCATTTCTCTCCCTCTGCAATATACTAATTCACAGTTTGAAGGGTCTGAAACGTCTTTCACCGCCCGCTGATGATGGTGATGGCTCAAGATGATGGCGTTCAATCATTTGGCTTTATCTTTGCCTCAAACACTTCCATCACTAGAATCAGCGGGACACCGATGCCTTTGACATTTGAGACAATTAAATAAAGTGAAAGGAATGTATTGTCTCTATAGAGTCATGTAATTTTTTTATTTTTATATAATCGATTTTAATAGTGTAGGGATTAAAGAATTTTAGATTAATATTGCGATGTGATTAAATAGTAACAAAATTTAAATTATATTAAATATTATTTTTTAAAAATTAGAAAAATATAATAAAGATATTAAAACTTTTAATGTTCAATTAATAATTGAATTTTATTACTATTGTTTTGGTAATATTATGAAAGTTAAAGGAATGTATTTTAAAATCCCGGAAATTACATAATATAATTAAAAAGTAAAAAATCTAAATCTAAAATACTATAATAGTTAAGTCGACATTAATATCAGAGGCAAAATAATTTATTTGCATTTAATGTTTATAATGTTAATTTACATAATAAATAAAATTTTGAAATCTCAATCCGCACCATCCCCAAAACGTGAGGATTCAAACGCTATCTCTGTGCAAATGTCATAATAAATTTTCAAATTATGAAATATAATAAAATAAATAATAATAACCCTCTTCTTTTAGTATCTGTATTTTTGCCTCTGTATTTTAATAATAATTTGTTATATCACACACATAAGAACAGTATACAGGTGCATGTTTGTAATATATCTTAAGCCCTAATTTATGATAGTGTTGTGGCACCTTTGGAGGGGGGGGGGACATCCCCCTTTGGGGGTGCGCATTATAATTTTTTGGTGAAAATTAAAATGCAACAAAAAAGGAACTTTTTTTTTACTTAAAACGCTTCTGTACAATTAAATTAATAATTTATTTGTAAATAATTTTTTATTGGAATTTTGTTTTTTTCAAAAAACCAAAACATTTCGTGTAAAATTAAAAATGTGAAAAATTTTGCAATTTTTACACGAATTAATAGTCGATCGTAAATCGTTTTTATTGTATTATATAATACTTTTACATATGATTTTCTATAATTTACTCAATTTTTTTATTTTTTATCAAAATTATTGGACACTAAAAATCTCATTTATAACCTCACGACATATGAATTTATTTCAAAAAAAAATAATTTCTTTTTAATGATATTTTTAGTATTTTTTTCTCTCTCTCTCTCTAAGCTCTTAATGATGTTATAAAATCTCCAAAAAATTTAAAACTCTATTTTCACATAACTCTCATACACAGACACACTTTAGTAAACACCAAAAAACACGAAAGTTCCTTTACACTGAACACTCATATAGTGTCATAAATAATAATATATATATATTTTGATATATTTTCAATAAAAAAGCATAATTTTTTGTTTGAAAAAAGTTTTCGCACACATCAGTGTCTCGTCTGAAATCATATTTTATTTTTCTTTTGATTCATTCTCTGGAAAAAGGTCCTGCAAAAGGTCCATCACCATTATATTATCTCATATTATATATTTCCATCTCTTCGCGTGAGTCATTTCTTCGTTCTTAAGAATCAAAAAATCCTGAAACAGACGCTTTTGAAAAAAAACACTCTCAAAATTGCCAATGCATGTGTGTACCATCATCTGAAAATGTGTTCACTGTGAAAAAACTTCATTCAAAAGGAACCACTCTCTCTGTGCTCAAAATGATGGGCCCCGGCAAATGATTGATTTGTCACCGCTTCGCCTAATTTCTTTTCGCCTAAAAAATGATATCATTTCCCTGAGTATATAACACTTTTGCATAAGTGCTATATCAGATGAGAAAATTTTTATTATCAATAGTTAATAATAGTTAATATCAATAGGTAATAATGTGTATAATGCATATAATGCATATAATTGATCTTTCAACTTTTAATTCTTTAATTTATTTTAATAATTATTTGACTTCGGATGACCGCTGACCCCGTCCCATTCAATTAAATAATGATCATTTGTGAGATTTGAATTTTTACAGAGGTCCTTTAGTAACACCGTAACCAAATTTCAATAAACGATTGTTTTTTACTTACACTAAACATTATTTTTAAGTTTTATTTTTGCAAATAAATAATATTTAAATTATTATATAATTATAATTGTTACGAATATTTTAATTAAGTTTTGAATTTATCGTAATCTATTGGTATATGTTTAGGCAAAAAGACTTTAGGCAAAACGAAAGAATACCCAAATGATTGCCGACTGCTGAGGTGAGTCCTGAAGAAGGTGATTAAAAACACATTACCACAGTTGAGACGATGGAACCACTTTTTTTTGTTGTGCCTTCTGTTTTCTTTCTCATATTTTCCGATTCTATTGCTGATGGTGTTTTATACCCCTATATTCTGACCCCCACCATCATATCCCCATTATCCCCCTCTATACTATTGAATGGTTAACATGCACTGTGTAACAGGTTTTGGGGTTTGAGGATTTTGGCTCAATCTTTTGCTCCTCTTCTGGAGGATGATTCTGATGATTTTTGAGGGATGATTTTAACAGTGCCTTTAAACGACGGTTATGGGCATATACAAAAATAAGAGAAAAAGGATTTGAATTTTCAAATCATTAGATACTGAAGAGATATTTTTTTTAATTAAAAAAATTATTATCTTTTTTGGTGATGGGATTTTGATCTAAAAATTAAAAAATTAATTTACGGAAAAATAAAAAATTTAACGTCAAAATTTAAACATTTAATAATAATTTACAAATTTATAAATAATATATTTGCACTTTTTTCATTATACAATTTATTAGCCCTTTTCAACGCACTAATTCTTGTATTGTAAGTCCATTGTTGGTCCATTGTTGTCACACAAATAGTGCACAATTTGCCACTTGTTTGATGACATAGTTAATCCTCTTGTGGTGAGAGGAGAGGATTATGTTTTCCCTTTTGAATGTGAATTGCTCATGAATTATTGAGTTTTAAGAGAGAGTTTATTTAAGAGTATCTTTTTATATGTATGTCTATAAAAAAGAAATAACTAAAAATAAAATAAATATATAAATAAATATACATTTATATGTGTGAAGCGCCCGAAGTGAAAGTTCCGTTTATATAATAATAAAATGTTATTTTGAAATTTAAATTACAAATTTTAAAGCCATTAAAATGTGAAGAAAAATGTGATGTGTTTTTTTTCAAAACTCACAAAAGGGCCCTAAAATTTGCGATAAATACTCTCAAATTTCACTTCTGGTTTATCATGTATAACTAGAGACAGGATTATCAGGTTCAGGTTTAAATCCGATTATCTTCGAGCGAAAAGAGTCAAAAGAAAACAGCGATTTATTGGCGATGATTGAATGAGAGAGATACAAATGTATAGTTATTTAATAATAGTATGTGCATGTGTATGATGCAAATAATAATATTTTAAAAAATGATTTTTCAATTTTTCTTTTAATATTTACAATTTTATAAATTAAATAACACACTTCTCATAAATAACTAATCTGTTACTGCCATATGAGAAGTAATTATTAATTAATTAAATTTACAAAAATTTGTTTATATTTATTTGAATAAAAAACAAATTTTAACGGAGTTTTTCATTCACAAGTATTTTTTTTTCGCGGAAAAAACAACAAAAAGTAACATTAATTAATTATCCCATTTTCAGTGACACGTGTGAATTGAATATTATTATTATTTATAGAAAATTAAATTTAAAAAAAATATTTCGCACAAAATAATAATAATACAATAATAAGTACATTTATAAAAGTTAAAAACCTAATTAATGACCCAAAATTCCCCTCTTAAAACCCCCCTGTTTTATACCCCACACCCCCATACCATTGAATAATCTTAAGAGCATTTAGAATACTTTCATTGAAGGCTCTCACAGTGGGAACACTGTCACCAAATCATTTATCAATCCGTAAGAAACTAACGTTTGAAAAGAAATGATACATTAACGAAAACTTCTCTCAAAAGTTTCTTAAACCCCCTAAACGAAGAGACCCCATTATTTATATATAACGAAAGAAAATAAAAGCTCAACAATTTTTTAAAGAATTAAAATATTTTTTCCCATTAATGTTGCCATTAATTACAAAGTAATAATAAATTAATTCGTTTATTATTACACTGTATTATCATTCCTCAATCATTCCTTTGAACATCTCTCACTGAGTATTTTACACTCTGTATTTTTGTTATGATTATTTCGCTCTTTACTAACACATGTCCCCACAGCGGGTGGCAATTGAGGAGCATATCCCCGCACGATTTATGCTTTAATGAGCCAACGACCCCTTTGCCATACACACACTGCCTATCATAGTCATCCGCAAGGATAAGAGCCCATACAATAAACACCCATTATCTTATTAAACATTATCAATATAATTAAAATCACACTGAAAAAAACTTATATTATTTATTTAATAATAATAACTTTATGCTTAATTATTATCTATTTCAATATTATTATTATACTTTTAATTTATATTGTATTTTGGTATTAGTAGTAAATGGATATGGATGCTTATCTTAGTGAATACTATCACTTTGAGTATAGAGGTTGCACTGAGGTACTGCATTCCTCTGTAATCGCAGTGATGCATTCCTTTGGCTGTTGTGAGAGGAGCGAAAAGAGAGAGAGAAACAGAAAAGGCATTGCCTTTGGAACTGAAAACACTATTACAGTGTATGTATGTGTATGTGTGTGTATGTGTAAACTTTAATAATAATATGAAAAAACTTTTTTTGCACATTATTATTATATTACATTATGTGACGTGAAAATATATTCAAATATTTTTTAGAGCATCATCTTATTATGTTTGTATTGTTTATATCGAGAGACGAGTGACTAATAAATGCGTAAATAAATATATTTATTTATACTTTTATATTGTATATTTTTGGGCCTATACTTTTGTGTATTGCTGAAGTGCATTTATTTACATATTGTATTTAAACATTATAATGTTTTACAACAATGTTTGGCGCTCACTTTTGAACTATTTTTTGAGTGTTTATATTTAAATTTTAAAAATAAATATTTTATATTAAATTGTTCATTATTGTTACACAATTAACAAAAAGTGATGATTTGTGTCTCATTACGCCGAATGTTAAATGCAACATTTTTATCATCATCACTCACATTATTATCGCACGGAACGGATTTAATTGCGATTATCTCATTATTAAATGCGTTCGCAGATTAATATTATGGATGTAAATAGACTCAAAAGATTAGATGAGGTAATTATTTATTCATTTATAAATATATTTATTGTTATTTTATCATTTTTTTTAATTATTCAATTAAAGCATTGAATTTCAAATGTTTTTTTAAAAAAATTTTTTTATTTTCATAATTCTAATGAATGATTTTCACACACATTATTGTATTTAAAATTGAAATTTTTAAACATATTGAAATATTAAATTATTATTTAAGTGTTATTTGATAATAAACACGGATTAACAGAATTAAATAATAATTCTTTTTAAATTATTTAAATATTATTTTAAAAGTAATTTCAAAGTGATTAATAATAATGAATTATTTGAAAATTTTGTAAAATTATTTATCATTATTATTAATATTTAAAAATTGATAAAAAATTTTTATTAATATTTTTTTTTAAAAAATATTTTCATATCTTTAATATCAATCAAAATTCTTAACACAATAATAATAATAAAGAATAAGGAATTTGCCTTTTAATGCACAGCACTATTGCAATATAAATATTATACATCCCTATAATAGTGAATGTGTTTACATATCCCTATAAAAGTGAACATAACGTTATGTAATAATATGTATTCCTATATATTGATGATGATAAAAAACTAAAAGAATCTAAAAACCGGCACTGAACTATGTTAAGGTCGTTCATGATGTTAAAAATTACATGATCAAAATAAATAATAATAAAATATATTTATATAAATATTTTTTAAACAAAAATTATTATAATTTTTAACGCATATAAAACTCATATTATTATTTAAACATTAATAATATAACTAAAAAAGTGTTCATATGCCTCTGGAATTTGCTCATAACTTTTTTGTTGAATGCATACACTTATTATTGAACAGGTATTGGATTGGGATTTAGCTTTTGGCTGAACGTGAATTGTTATTTTAAAACTTAAAAGTTATTAATGATTTATATACGATTTTCATATATGAGTATGATTCACGTTTTCAAATTCCGCATTTAAAATCAGATAATTATTTATTATTTTGTGATTAATGAAATATATGATTATAATATTTTTTTTCGTTTTTATTCTTAACGCGGAATTGTATATTATCACACTCTATATTTTTATAATAATATTTTGTTAATATTTTTATGTTAATAAAATGCTTCTCTTTTGTTCCATTATTAGTAAATTAATTCAATGATTAATTATCTTAATGCTTTATAATAATTGAAAAATATATATTTAAAATTAAAATTATTTTTAAAAAATATATATTTTAAAAAATACAATTAAAAATAACATTGTATAAGACTTAAAGTGCATTTTTATTTTAATTTTTCACTATTTTTTACTATCTCTTTACGTTAATAGTAATAAATAATTTATAATAATAATTTTGAACGAAAGAAAAATTACGATTATTATTTTCATTTGAATATTTATAATCAATTTTTTTATTTTATTATTATTATGTCCGTCAATAAAATGTGTAAAAAATTTGCAATTTCAAAGCACTAAAAATCATAACGTTGCATAATATAATGCGCATATTTCGCAAATTGCGCAAAAACCCCACACATAGTTTTAGCATAATGATAATTATGTCGTTATTTATTAATATGTATTCACTTTTCGAAGAAAACAGACCCTTAAAGTGCTTATTTCAATATAATTATTTTATTAATTTATCTTTTTCTTAAGAAAATAAAACTTTAATTGTAAATAATAATCGCTTAATATTTATAAATAATAGACAATGATTATAATACAGTATTACATTATGTATTAAAATTGGCACTGTGTTATTGGCCTTTAAAAGGGATTGGTTTTTGGGGGTTCCTTTTTCTTAAGAGAGAGGCACTTTTTTTGCAGAGGGTTTAGTTATGGAATAATAATAATAATAACTTTTAATAATATGTAATATTCGAGAATTTGGTATGTGTATGTGTGTGTGACGTGAAAAACCCAATCATAGGGTATTATTAATTAAGTTTCTTATTATGTTTTGACCTTTAATTAAAAACGGATTTAATAATATCAAAAGAAAGGGCAATATTATTATTATTATTATTTTTGTATATTAATTTTTGAATTTAAATATTTATTGAAATGATAATGCTTATTTCGTGATTTAAATATATTAATAATAAAAATATGATTATCATATTTTAGTTGATTAAAATATCAATAATAATTTGATAAATATATTTTCATATTTGTTAATAATATATAATTAAAAATTGTATTTAATTATTTAATTGACAGTTGGGTCTTGAATCAGAATCAGAATCATCAGTTCAGCACTGTTTATCCATAGCTAATGCCACAACAATTAAAAGTGCAAATTCATCATCAAACTCAAGTACTAATTCAGTGACAAAGAATCTGTTTCTCGAACGGATCCGTTCAGCGTCACAATCACTACAATCGGGTGATTATCAATCAGCAATACGTTACTATACGGACGCACTTCAGCTCGACCCTGAAAATCATGTCCTTTATGGTAATAGATCAGCAGCATATTGTCGTTGTGGAAAGTTCTCACGTGCATTACAAGACGCGGTAAAAGCGCGTGAATTAAACCCCTCATGGTGTAAAGCGTACTATCGTCAGGGTATAGCACTTCAATGTCTCGGACGTCATTCCGATGCATTAGCGGCGTTTGCATCGGGTTTAGCACAGGATAGTAAATCAAATCAATTATTATCGGGTTTCGTCGTCACTGCCATGAAATCACCATTGAGACCATCATTAGAACCAATATACAGTCAATTACAAACAATGAAAATGGATAAATCACCATTTGTGATAACTTCAGTCGTTGGACAGGAACTATTAGCATCGGGTCATTTAACAGCAGCGGTCACCGTATTAGAATCATCATTAAAAATTGGTTCGTGTTCACTAAAACTTCGGGGATCAGTGTTTTCAGCTCTTAGTTCAGCATATTGGACATTGAATAAATTAGATAAAGCAGTGTGGTATATGCAACAGGATCTTCAGGTTAGCAAATCATTGGGTGATACACTCGGTGAGTGTCGTGCGTATGGTAATCTCGGATCAGCACTATTCTCAAAGGTAATAATAAAAGTATAAAAGTTTATTAAAAACTCTTTAGACTTTAGATTACACGTTTATAAAATTTGACTTTAGACGTCAGTTAAAAAGAAACATTTTTATATAAACTTTTCTTATAATTATATAACCGAATAATACAATGAAATTTATTTCCTATTTTAACGTATCAAAATACTCATATAAATAGTATAAATAGGGATGAAAAAAGTATGAGACGTCTTAGTTTTAAGTAAGACCTGAGACTCGAAGTCTTAATTACACTAAAGACTCAGACAGCGTCGTTTTACCAACAAAGACAAGACGTCGCGTCTGGTCTCAAACGTCTTTTTTACACTCTTAAATATAAGCACATGACATGCAATTTATTGCGATGATTTACACGGTAACAATACTTTGCTCGGGGGGTACAGAGAAAACTATAAGGAAATAGGTACAATAATGGTTCATATATTAAATTTTACATTATTTAAAATGGGATTAAAATGAAAAGAAACAAAAATTATAAATGATCACATTTTTGTAAAATATTAAAAGTAAAATCTCATGTTTCGGAAGTTTTGCAAAGTTTGGAAACACGCACTGAACTTTTTCAAGCATTACTTTGTTCATATACTCAACGAATTAGTCATTTAAAAGCTGATAATGGGGGGTCATACTAATTATTAATTATTATCATTTAATTCCATTTTAAATAATGTATAATTTGATATATAAACCACTGTTATATCTTTTGTAGTTTTCTTTGTACTCCTTGTAAAGTATTGTTACCAATCCCTTACATTTAAAGCGTTAAGCAAAATACAGAGGTCTAAAGTCTAAAACTCTTAGAATTTTGATTAAAATTTTAACAAACTTTTTATAGACTTAGACCAAAGTCTAATTCATTAAAATCTAAAGTTTATACGTCTAAAAATGTTAATCTATTCACAAAGGGTAATCTCAAAGAAGCACTAACAAATCATAGGCAACAGCTCGTGTTGGCAATGAAAGGTAAACATACGGATCAAGCGGCATTGGCCCTTACATCATTAGGACACGCGTACGCGGCCATTGGTGATTTGCCAAATGCATTATCGAGTCATAAACAATGTCTTCAGATCGTACGTCATTTGGGTGATCAATTGTCTGAAGCGCGTGAAATTGGTAATGTCGGAGCATTGTATTTATCATTTGGAGATTTGGATCAAGCAATTGAATGTCATTTGGAACATGTTAAATTGGCTAAAGCCGTTGGCAATAAACAGGAAGAAGCACGCGCGTACTGCAGTCTCGCAAATGCTCATCACTATGGTCGTAATTATCAACAGGCGATTGAGTTTCATGAACACGTATTACGGTTGTCTCAAGAGTTAAATGATCGAACGATTGAGGCGCGTTCTGTCGCGGGTTTAGGACACGCCGCACGATGTACCGGGGATTTGATAAATGCGAAGAAATGGTATGAGAGACAATTGGATATTGCATTAATTACCAAAGATCGTATGGGAGAAGGACGCGCGTGCTCTAATCTTGGAACGGTTTATCAATTATTAGGTAAGAATCGGTGCTTTTAAATATTATTATACTTTGATTCTGTAACACTATTTTGTTAACGCGTATTAAAGTCTATCGCTTTCAAATACATTAATTATTGACTCGATTCTGTTAATACATCAATTTTGTTAAATTAAATTGAAGCGTCAATGGAGTTAACAGAATCGAGGGTTAACTGTAATTTGATATAAACAATACTTAAGGTTAACGGTTAATAGTCAGAGGAGAGAAATTGCAGTGTTATTAAATTATTTTTTATGTTTGTTATAAATTGTAATTTACAATTGTTGCACATTTTGGATTATTTACTTTAAAGTTATAGTAATTAAAAGATGAACATTTAAAAACTTTTTTATTAAATATTAAATGCAAAAATATATTATAATTATTAAAAGATGAAAATTAAAGAATTGTAAAAAATCAAAAATATACTCAATTATGATTTAAACGCGGTTCAAAATAATATTTTTCTATAAATTATTAAAGCATATTAAAGCATCATTAAGAACATTAAAAGCGATACATTTAAAAATAATATTTACATATTTATTTATTTGGGAACAATTAATAAATATATATTTTATAACTCTGTACAAAACATAAAAAGAAATTTCATTTTATCATTAATTACTATATTTTACCAAAAATAATCAGCGAATGGTTCAAATAAAAAAAAAATTAATTTAAGAAAAAATATAAGAATTTACAAAGTAAAATACGGGTTATACATGTTAATCTTCGGTATACTGCGATTATATATCATGCCAATTATTAGAGATTTCACGATTGTAAATCTTTTAATTCCGTTTTTTCTTTAAATTGTATTCAATTTGTTACTAACAAAAGCATATATTAGATAATAATATAAATTAAACACTAATTATCGTGAAAAGAATTAACATGTCACAGTGACAAAACAATGATTTATAAACATAATTATAATTATGATGAAAAAAATGAATAAAAATAAAAAAGATAATATAATACTATAAAGGGTTAAGACGCTATTAAATAGTTACTCTTTTTATAAGCGTCTCATTTTTAGAAACATTAATTGGGCTTTAAAATTGAAAAGAATAAAATTATTTTAGAAGTGAATGCCATTGAATTATTATTACATTACTATTGTGTGAGAGCGGTACACACATATACAAAGAACTTAAATATAATAATGGACTAATTATGAACAATGTTTGGCGTGTGAGTGTCTAAAAGACCTTTTCAATCGCAAATAATTTCTAATTATAAAGTCTTTGAATGTATTATTCGAATACAACTTTCGGCAGTTAATAATTCGGTTGACACATGAAAAATCTGTGACTTCCCACAATTAGTGACCGCTCATAATTTGTTATTTATAATTATTCCAATATTAAAGTATACGTATAATATCACATTTTTGTAATATCACTTTTTAATAAGTAAATTATGTAATTATTTCCGGTTAATTATGCAATTAAACTGCGGTCAAACGTTTGCATGTGAAAAAATGGCGTATGACTTAATTATGGTATAATTATAGATGATATTTGTGAATTGTTTTTTGTTAATTCACATTAAATTAATGATCCTTCATTAGGGTGGTCTTTTAATTTACTAATTATTAACATTAACACTGCAATTGTCTGTTTAGTTTAAGTAAAAAATTACTATTAATAAATCAAAGGGATAATATCATAGTTTTTTAAAAGAAAAGTTTTGTTTATTATTTAATTATGTTTAATTTATATTATTTTACAATTATAATTTAATTACTATTAACAGGTGATTATGATGGTGCTTTAAAACTGCACCGCGCTCATTTGACCATTGCCAAACTAATGTCCGATTCATCGGGTATCAGTCGAGCATATGCTAACATCGGTTACGCATATTCATCACTAAAACAACATAAAGAAGCGGTTAAATACCGGAAACAGGAATTAAGTTCTAAAGTTGAGTCTGATCATGGACCGGATATGATCATTCACGGGAATTTAGCAGCGGCAAAATATGATGCGGATATTAAAAACGGACACCCGAAGACGCGGAAAAAGTCATCACATGAGGAAAGAGAAAAGCATTCTCTTAATATAATTGTATTGAAGAATGCGACGATTTGAATAATGCTACAGTATTGTAGTAAATGGAAACCGATAAAACCTTTGACCTGTGTCTGTATTACCGTAACAGGTCAAAGGTCATTGAAGTGAACATCTTTTCAATTTTTTTTTAAAGAATTGCAAAAGATGAGGAATATTTTTTATTTAAATTTATGAGTATAGAACTTTCGCACTTTTTTATTATTGTTTTAAATTGTGAAAGTTATAAACAGAATTATATTATAATTATATAATAATTATATTTAATTTTATTTGTAAAATATATTAATTTTATATTGAAATATATTTTGTAATATTTTTAAATTTTGTGTAATTCAATGTAATTAATTTCACTTTAGAAAAGAGAAATGTTTTATATAAATAAAAATTATGATTAAATTAAAGTCTTATTTATTGTATAAACATATCATTTATACATAAATGTAGTATGTAATTATTAAAAATGTATATTATGATATACATTTTTTATAATTTGCAAATGCATTAAATAAAATAAATTAATTATACAAATATTATTAATAAATAAATATTTCACAAATTTAATAACAAAAAATTAAATAAAAAATTTATTGCGATTTAAAATTTGCAATTTTAATTTTAAAATTATTTGGAAAATTATAATCAAATAATATATTTTTCCATTTTAATTCTGATGCATTAATTATAATTAAATAAATAGTTTCATTAGGAAATTGTTGTGCTAAACTAATACACGATTCTATTGACTTTAATGGTCTATTTTCCTCCGAACGATTTTCTACAATAATTTCTCTTAATTTAGGACGTGATTGAATTACTTTAGCCAAATCTTCGTCTTCAGATGTTAAGAAAAATTGTTCCATAGTAATTCCTTTAAGATTCTGCAGTGTTTCTAATTGCAAAAGAACATATGTATAAAAAGCGTCAAATTTAAAATATTCAATATTTGGGAATCATTAATGAGTTCAATATTTGAATCGTTAATATCCACATTAATTAATCCCAATGTTTTCATTTTTTGACAATTTCTTAAACCCGATGCTGTTGATATGTGAAAATAATAGGTAAATCTATAATATTCACCACTAGGAAATTTAATAGAAAAATCTTCCAATTCCTTAAGTGTACCGATGTAATTGTATGACATTCGAACATTATTAATACTTTTATCATAATCATAGGGTTCATCATTAGATTCCCAAACACCACATCCACTCTTTAAATGCAATTTTTGTAAATTATTAAATTCTTCAGTGATTCTCTTTAATGATGATAAACTAATTTCATCATTGATTATCAATTCACGTAAATTTAATTTGCATTTTAAAATATGAGAAACTGCGATATGATTAAACATTTTGCGCGAAGTTTTAAGTTTTATAATATTTGACCCCAAATTTGAGTAACAATTATAATAATACAATTACCAGTGAATGGATCATGATTTTTATCATAATAATATTCTTGATTAATATCGTTTTGAACAAATGTTTTTGCAGTGATACGAAATACGGTGATAAATTTTAGCATTTCAAACAATGTACTGACAGTGTCTTCAGCAATTAATATTTTACACGTATTTATTTCAAAGTGTGAAATATTTGAAAATTTATTACAAAAATCGTATACCATTTGAGGCTCAAAAATTAATGGATTATATCTTATGTAACAATACTTTGAAGAACCTTTAAATTTGCTATCAATGTTATGATCATTATACCAATAAACTTTAGTTAAATTCGAATTACAATTGTCGCAAATAAACGTGAAAAAATTTACTTTTTCAATGAATTGAGAAATCCAAATGTAAATTAATTTTAAATTTTTAAATTTGTTAATTATTTTTGCGATAATATTTAACTTAATTTTGGAATTTTTGTATTGTTTTTCGTAATAACTCAAATTCAAATTATTTTTGGAATTATTTTCGAATAAATTCTTTGCATTCACAATTATTCCATTGTCCATTTTCGGTGTTTCCATTGACCAAAAGTAATGATGATGATCACAAATGATGAGTTCAGTTTTACTGTTAAAAAGTATTTTAATTAATTGATTCCATCGCTTTGAGACACGACACAATTGTACTTTTTGTTCAAAAGTAAAATAATCATTGAATGTCATTAGCAAAATATCATCACAAAGATCATTAATTGGAAATACATTTGATGATCGTAAATAATATTTTTTACTTTTATCAGACATTATTAATTGGAAATTTATTAATATTTAATAAAAATTATTTTATATTCTAAAATTAAATTATTTATATATAAATAAAATTATAAACTTCAATACAGATCTGTATATTATAATTTATAAATTACTTTATCACTGAAACTTATCACAAAATTGCAACAATACTTTAATGTAACTTAATATGAGTATTGTTGTTAATAGAATTAATCACAAATGTCATTCAAAGAACAATATTTATCAGTATTTTAGCGTATTTATTACACACTCATTTAACATAAAAAATAATTTTCAAATCATAATTAATTGTTTTTAAATTTAATAATAATAAATGCATTATTCCTTTTATAGCAATCTCTTCAAATGTTGAAATTAATACGCGTATTGATTCAGGCGTATAAATAGTTAATCATGAGAATGGAAATTCTACCGCCGTAGAAATAAAATTCGGAAAAAGCATTATTTTTGAGTTAAAAGGAACAAAATGAAAATAAATTTTAATGATGTTTGGACAACAAAAACGGACGCGGAAAAAATTTGGATACGGAACGGAATTGGAATACATATACATTTATATTTATAACCTTTATTTATTGCATTGCAATTTATCTAAAATGAAAATACAATAATATATTAATTATTGTTATATGACATTTGTTATCATAATTATAAAAATTGTTAAGTGATAACCTGATAATAAGCATTGCTATTAACTAACCAATCAGAAAATAACTACAATTTTTACTAAAAGAGTAAAAAAAAATTTTCAAAATTTAGAACAAAACCTGAATATTTTTAGTGTACGAAACTATATTGATTAAAACAAAATTAATTTTAAGCGGCACCGTAACGAAAATTAAAATTTTATTATTATTTTCATGACTATTGTGTCACTATGAAGACAGTGCCTTATCTTTTGATTCATAAAAACGATTATTATGCAATATTTGCATATTACTGTTGCTTAAGCAATATACAGCTGCGCTTATATATGTAATTACCTGAGTATACATTCAGTTATTTAATTTTTAATTATGAATGTGATTTAATAGTTTTTACAAATAATAATGTCTCAAAAGAATAAGATTAACATAAAATTATCATTATATGTATTTCCGATTAATGATCTTTGTGATGACATTTTATTAATAATATTCAATGATTACTTTACTTTTGAAGAAAAAGCGCAATTGTGTCGTGTCTCTAAGCGATGGAATCAATTAATTAATGAACTTTTTAACAGTAAAACTGAACTCATTATTGGGGGTAATGATGAACATCTTTGGTTATTGAAAACACCGAAAATAGATAATGGAATAATTGTCAATGTAAAGAATTTATTCGAAAATAATTCCAAAAATAATTTTAATGTCATCGCAAAAATAATCAAAAAATTTAAAAATTTACAATCAATTTACATTTTGATTTCGCAATATATTGGTGATGTAAACTTTTTTTCATTATTTTGTGACAATTGTAATTCGAATTTAACTAAAATTTATTGGTATAATGATTATGAAATTTTCAGAAACTATAAACATGACTATGAAAACATATATTGGTACACGAAAACAGATTTAGTAATTTTAGAGCCTCAAATGGTATATGATTTTTGTAATAAATTTCCAAACATTAAACACTTTGAAATAATCACTTATGATGTATCAATTGCTGAGGAGACAATCGGTATATTGTTTCAAATGTTAACACTCATGAGTGTATTTAGTATTAAATTAAATTCTTTGGTTTATCCGTATAAAAATGATATATTTTATACTCTATTCATTGGTAAATGTTATGAAAAATTAGGACCAAATGTTATGGCACTTAAAATTCCGTGCGATATGTTTAATGATTTCGCCGTTTTACACTTTTTAAATAATAATCACTTAAATTTACGTGAATTAAAAATAAATGATGCCATTACTTTATCATCATTAAAAATTATTACTGAAAAATTTGCAAATTTACAAAAATTGCATTTTGTCATACATAAAAATGAGATTCTTAATATAAATGATGATCTTTTATTAGATAACCTTCGAACGTTATACAATTACATCGGTACACTGAAAGAATTAGAAGATTTATCTCTTAATTTTCAATATTGTAACACATTTAACATATCAGATGCATCAGCACTTAAAAATTGTCGAAAAATGAAGAAATTGGAATTAATTTGGGAGGGAATTGACGATACAACAATAAAATATATTAATGATTTATTTCCTCATATTGAATATGTTAAACTATTTAGTATCTCCAAAAGTGCGATCTCACAATTTAGAGATTTGCAAAATCTTAAAAGTATTACATTTATATATTTTCCATTAAAAGA
>JAQIWM010000058.1:0-17570 GCA_034695285.1 Eniochthonius minutissimus | reverse complement strand
AATTCACGAATATCTTTACCATCGATTAATATCTGTCCCTCTTCAGGATCATAAAAGCGTTGAATTAATTGAATGACAGTTGACTTTCCGCAACCGGATGGTCCCACGAGTGCCACAGTTTTACCGGACTCTGCAACTAAATTGATACCATCAAGAACTTTCACGTCCGATCGCGCGGGATAATTAAAGTGTACATTTCTAAATGAAACTTGTCCTGTAAAGTCATCAGGTTTTTCACCAAATGGTGAACTGCTGTCGATGTCGGGTTTTCTTTCAATCACTTCAAACACAAGTGTTGCAGCACCTCGTGCCTGAGCAAAGGCTTCAAAATATGGTGACGTTTGACCCGTACTGAATGCACCCATTAACACGCAAAAGAAGCATGTCATCATTGTACTCGCATCATATCGCGTATTTTCCGCTTCAATCGATGATATAATGAGTTTAACCCCATACCAAAATGCTAAACCATAACTGGAATAGATGCAAAGCCACATCATTGATAATCCAATTGCAGTAACTAAACTCCGTTTTGTGCCACTTTTTAGTGCGGGTTCTAAGAACTTCACATATCTATTAATATCTTTACTTTGACCATCGAATGCATATACAGTTCTTATTGCCCCGAGAACTTCTTCAGCGACAACTCCTGCTTTACTATACGATGCTGCCTCAGTACTCGATAATCGTGCTTGAATCTAAATTAAAATTGTAACAAATATTTAATTCAATTATAATAATGAATGAGAATTTCGTTAAATAAATAAAATAATTGTTAAATATTGTTATAAATATTTAACTAGATAAAGTCCCTAAAGGAACAGTTAATTTTTTTGCAATGATACACTTCTGCAATTAGGATTTTTATTTATTTACAATTATAATATTATTTATTTAATTTGAAACTTTTAATTTATTATTTGAAAAATGCTATTTATTACTACTTAGACTTTGTACTGTTCTCTTTTATATAGTTTTGTGCAGTAATTGAAGTATTTGTATTATAATATACTTTTAATATAAAAATTATAATTAACTTTCCTTTAATGCGCATATATGCCAAATCTCAATACAATAGCGTCATAAATTACTCAGCAAATTTATGATCTTCACTCATGCCTTTGGTAGTGCTTTTTGTTACTATGGCTGTACTAACTTACACCAAAAAGTCATATCAGTAATACTTTTAGGTAAATGTGACTGTCGTCACATTACACCAAAAAAATTAAAATTCGGTCAATGATATAAAATGACAGCAGTCAGTTATACACATAGTTATACACATAGTTATATACATTGGTTTATTTATTTGTTATTTAAATTTATGAGACGGACTATCGTATTTTCAAATAATTTATGTATTATTTAATTAATTAATTGAAATTTGTTTATTTATAACAAGTATTGGATAAAATATAACAAATAAACTATTAATAATTAATTGTTTATATTTTTATAAACAATTTGTGTTCAAAATGTAAAATATTTTAACATAAATATTTATATAATATATTATTTATATTTTGTAATTATTAATAATTATAAATTATTTTTTATTAGATTTTATGGCATTTATTATCCTCTTAACAATGGTTTAAGTCTTCGCGTGCGCCAAATAACTATATCAATGATATGGATTTTCAGCTTAACAGTGACTATACCATGGATTATTTATTTTGATTTAGTACCAATGTTGAGTCATATCAGTCATTATGAGGTTAGGGAATTAAAAAATCGTGTATTTCACTTTCGTCAAAAATATTATATATTTTCCATTTTCGCCAAAAATTTTAGAGACAAAAATAGGTTATTAAATGCATGTAATGAGCATAATATTAATGACACAAACAAAGATAGTATAATAAATTAGGTATATAGTTATTATTCATTTTGAAATTTATCATTATTTATTACACTACTATTATGTTTAGATAAATGTTAAAATAATTAAAATTAAACTACCGTATTTTACTTTGGATAGCGCGCACCCGCGTATAATGCGCAACCTTTTAATGCCTCATTTATTCTAAAGTTCTCGTACAATGCTTATCCCGAGTATACGCGCATTCTGCAATTGTAACAAAATCTTATTCCCTCATTACTCTGCGTCATTGCGCAGTATTTCAGTGTCATTGACACGCGACAATAGATTAATAGGAATTAAAATAAACGTTTCCAGGGAGAGGAATGCTTTAGATGGAACATAAGGATTAAATCCCAGGACCTGAAAATCAGAGATTCTTTAGGGTGACACTGACAGAGAAAATAACAGTGATAAAACTGATCATGCGTTTATTAAGAAATATGCCGATATTATTCAAACGTTTCATATTGAGTCCGATGATGAATTCAATGGTTTTCAATAGTATTTCAATAGTATTGCATTTTATAATACAATTTCTGAAATAGACAAAATATTTTTAATTAAAGTCCGGCGTATAACACGCACCTCGAGTATAACGCGCACCCTTAAATTTTAGCCATTTTCAATGCGCGCGTTATACGATGTAAAAGACGGTAAATAAATTTTACATTAAGATACAAACGGCTAATTTTGATATAATACAAGTATTATAATTATAAATTAATAAATTTTATTAAATATTTTACCACTAAAAACAAAAATGATAATTAAATAAATTTTTAAAATATTGTCATGAAATTTAAATAAAGTTTATATACTAATCCTAATTTTGTCATCTAATATTTTTGGCGAATGTGGATTTGGTGAAAATGGATTTGGCGAAAATGGATATAATCTTAAAAAATAGTGAATAATTTAAATAATATTAATTTTACCTATAGATGTGCGTTGACATTTGGCCAACAGAATCAGCAGCAAAATTTTATTTTTTGGCCGTTAATTTAGGGCTTCAGTATTTACTTCCGTTGTCAATTATCGCATTTTTCTATATCCTTCTTTTTGTTAAAATCTGGCGTCGGACTGTGCCTAAATTTGCCCGACAATCGTCTGACGATACACTTAGTAATTGGAATAAAAGGTAATTAACTATATAACTATACAATAATACAATTAATAGTATCGTATAATGAAGTTTGAGACAATTCATAGTATTCATAAGTAGCACAATGCAGGTCCACACACATATAGAGATGTTTATATAATTATAAGAGAAGTGGCACTAGTTATTACATATTGACATGTCTGTTGAGTGTCGGGTATTATGAATGAGAATAAAGTAATATATACATATACATATACAAGTAATATATACATTTACAATAGTTTTTATATGAATAGAATTGTACTATGAAATTGGAAACTATGATGATTAAGCAATACGGGTATAAATAATAATAGTTGTGTGGAAAGTTACAAGTTTGTTGTTCATTACATGTTAATAGATATATATTAATATTAAATATGCATACTAAAAACTTTATGTGTAAATTATATAAAATACATGGTAATTTTTGCTAATAAGATGCACTTGCGTGTAAGACACAGTGAAAATTATTTATTTATGCATAAGATGCGTCTTAAACGCGGGAATTTCTGTAATAACACCAAAACTATATTATAACGTAAAATGTTCTTTTATTATTGATCTATTTTAATAAATAAGAATAATTTACAGTAATTTCTGTACACATATTTAATTGTTATATTTAAATATTATTAATACTTTATTAATTTTATTCTAAATTTTATTTAAAATATTAAATAAAACTAATAAATAAATAGTCAATAAACACAGCATATTTAAATATAAAATATTAATAATTTTATTGCTTTTTCAACAATATTATCATTATTAAATTTTGAACATAAAATTAATTTAAATATTATTTAATATTTATAGGATTGTGGAAAAGTCAAAAATAAAAGTATTTAAGATGCTTATAGTGATAGTCTCACTCTTTGCTCTTTCGTGGCTTCCTTTGTATGTGATCTTTGCTCGTGTTAAGTTAGGTCCAGACATTGATGAAACTAGCATCGAGGATAATATCATAGCGAAACTAACACCGTTAGCCCAATGGTTGGGTGCATCCAATTCTTGTGTTAATCCAATTTTATACTTCTTTTTTAATGCCAAATTTCGCGCGTATTTTAAACGCGTCATTCGTGATCATTTATTTTGTAATTACACATTTCAGAGTAATAAAAGGAGAGTAAAAACTTCAGGTGAAACTCAAGTGTAATTTGTTATTTAATTTATTATTTTTATATTACTTTGTTGCAAATGTACTTATTTATTAAATTTATTTATTAAATTTTTATTGTAAATATAAATAAATATATTATTACAATAATCTCTTAAATTGTTGACTTTTAAACTTTAATACTAAATAAATGTTTAATATTTTGTAGACCTCAATATTAGTCAAATTTTATTATTATTATATAAAATTTATTATCCTAATACCATAATGTAATAAACTATAATTTATTATTAAATTATAGTTATTTTAATGTTGTTAATAAAATGAATTTTACACATAATTTACTAAACCAATCTTAATTATTATTATTTTAGTAATAAATAAATATAAACCCCTTTATCATTTATTTACTTTTATAAAATAATAGTGTATTTAAAATATAGAGTTTTGTTATAACTTTTTTTTTATAATTATTAACCTATAACCAAACTTTGGTAACTTAATACGTTTCTTGGAAAATATTAAAGAAAAATTTAATAATATAAATTTTTAAAATATAATTATAAAATCCATTAGTGATTGAATGTAAGCATTTGTCTATTTCTAGAAATTCGGAGTAAAAAATCATTTTAAATGCAGTAATAGAATAGTTTTATGTTTACACATGTTAAAATAAATGCTTTTTGCAATATACTATTACAATATACTATACAAGTATTTGGTCGCCCCAAAAGTAATGCGATGTCTCTGTGTTAAACATATTTGTCTTACGTTATGTAATAATGTAAAAGGATCTTTCATAAGATTACATACAAAAAATATTTATAATATCTCTGCAAATAAATTTTTGCAATTTTTTTAATTGGAACCTATAACATTAAAAAATTTAAATTATGTAAATTTTATAAACAAAAATTAGAGAGAGCATTATTATTATTTTTTTAATAAAATGTTTAACTCACACAGAATGCAACTAACTTTTAAATTTAATTATTATATATATTGTACTTTATTGTTCCTGCGTCTTCAAATGATATGAAAAGTATAACAATAAAAAAGATTAATTAAATGATAGAAAATCAGACCTGTTCCTGAAGAACTCATGTCCAAAAATAAAATAGCAATGAAATTGGATTTAAATAAAACTTATATTTAAATAACATCATTACAATTGAACAAAAACTCATTATTAGAAAAATCGTGTCAGCATCTCTTACAATAGAAAAATACTTTTAACTGATAAAATCGGGCGTTTTTGTCAATTTTTAAACTTTGTATGGAATTTTAACGTTTTAAAAATTTATCAGTCGTGAGTATGAAATGACAGAATCAAGCGGCATAGTGGTATGATGCTATAGAGAATTATTTTAAATAATTTTGACAATGCAATGCAACAATGCTTTAATGTAAGCAAAAGTCATTCGAGTTTTTCAATTTTTTCAATTTAAGCTTTGGGCTTTCTTAGTTTGTAATGCTCAAAAGAGATAATATTTTAATTAAAAGCCTAAGGCTTACATCAAAAAAATCCTTAATTTTTTTAAAAATAGTATATGTAGTTATATATAGCAGGCTGCAGCAAGGTCTGGACCTCTAGGGGGATTCCTGTTTTTGGCTAGCTTGGCCCCCCTTAGTTTTTTGAGATCTCTTGGGGGAGGGGGAAGGGTCAATTTCTTAAAATCAATCAAAATTTGTTTTTTTTATTAAAAACAATGATATATTATTATAAAAAAAAGTATTATGCATATAATTTTATAAATATAATACACCAAAAACATAAAAAATAATAAATTTTTTGATATAGAAAATCATAAAATTTACTAATAAAAGTCATTTTTTCATTTAATAAAACACATATAAATTTCTAAAATTAAAATATAAATTAAAATAAAACTATAAAAATCAAATATATATATCATTTTCTATAAAATTATCAAAATATTAACAAAAAATTTTAAAATTTTTTAGCTTGGAGGGGGTTTTAGGCTAGCTTGGTCTCCCTTACTGTTTTCAGGACCTTTAGCAGGGGTTCGACCTGGCTAGACCCCTCTTTCTGCACTCTGATATATAGTATACATATGTATGTATATCTTTTATAGAAAAGTTATTGCAAAATGTGTTTTAATTTCAATAAAATATGATCTCATATCATCTATTTATTTTGTAATTTTTCAAAGTTAAAAAAATTGAAATATACTTTACTTTATTTTTTTTAACATTTAAATATCATGACTTTTGACACTTTAAATAATTAACCTTTAACATTAGTATAACTAATGATAACTGATTTAGTTATATTAATACTAATGTTAAAGGTTATTATCAATAATTAAATTTCCGTATATACTTTTGCTAATTACAAATAAAATTATAAAATAAGAAATTATTGTAATATTTTATTAATATCTTTTAAAATAAATGTAAAATTTTTTTGTAATTAAACATTGTTATTACTTAAATGTTATTAATAACATTATTACATAAAAATTATTACCATAAAAATACATTGTAATATCCTATAAATTATTATTAAATTATATTTAATTCAATTATTGTCATAAAAATGTAAAAAAAACTTTACATATAAATTAACAAATAAATTAAAAAAATAAATTAAAATAATTATTTTATAAAACTTTTTAAAAAATTGTGAAAAATAATTCTTTAAATGTTTACCTCAAAAACATTCAAAAACATATTTCTCAAAAAAAGATAAGTACTAAAGTGTTAAAGTGAAGTAACTTTAGTCGATATATTTTATTATAAAGAGAATAGTGGAATAATATAAAAGTATTTTCCTTTTTTAACGCTTCAACAGAGACAATTCGCCTCAAAAGTGATGTTTCGAATATATTGTTTGAGGCAACAATACATTCATCTGAATGATTCCAATTCTAAGATATTGACTCTGATGAGTGCCGAACTCAATTTCTTTTGATGCACATCATGCAATGTGATTATGTAACAGGAGTTTGAAACGCGACAAAATCAATATTTGTTATGTGTCTATAGTTTTTAAACAATTTGCAACAATCGTGTTTTTCATCAATATTTTATTATGTACTTTATTTTATTGGAATTGATTTTTAAATTAATAAACTATAATGAAATAATGATTATTAAATTATCAAATAATATAATTCTTGAATGATATTATTATTGATAATAATATAGTTTCATTTTAATAATTTATTAATATATATAAAATGAGTTTAATCTAGTTAAAATAGACAAACAGTTTTATTTTAATTAAATCTATCTTACATGTTAATAAAGTTTTTAATTGTTATTAAAATTAATTTTAAACTATTAAAAAAATAGTGCCCTCAGTTAGTAAATTAATTTAATTGACAAAAATCTTTTATAAATTTAGAACATTATTAATTCTGTCGTAAATTATTACATTATTATTATAATTATAACATTATATAAATAAAAATTCAACTGTAATAAAAAAATAATTTCTAATTTTTAAATATTATAAAAATATCTATTTAAATACATATTTGTGTAATTTTACTAAAAATCTTTTAACATATTACCGGAGATGCATTTTATATGCAAATCCTTCACTATGTACATATCATTGTGAGAAATAAAATTCATTCATTCATTCATATTAATATTGTTATAATTATAATTTTTTGTAATGACTCATAACTAATGAGTAAAAACTGTGGTCATTGATCTTTAACAATAATTGTCGAGATACAAAAAAAGAAATGCGCTTATAAATAAGCGATTATTATTTAGTAATAACTATTAGTATTTAGTAATAACTCAGTTATTAAGAAATGCACTGAACGAAAGTATGAGTCTGTAGTGTATACTCTACAGTTATATGATTTTATTATATATGGAATCCATAGTATATGGATACCATAGATAGAGTAGTTATGTCGCATAACTCTATTTAGTCATAATAGAGTTATGCGATATGACTTATGTCGATAACTTTATACGGGCATATTTGGAAATGTATACGAGAAATACGTAGTTATTAATAAAAAATATAATTTTTGAATAAAATGTACAGATTAAGTATTAGACTATTGAATTCTAATAATTAAATTGAAGTTTACGCGCTAAAGAATAGCTTTGATAATATAAAATTTATTAAAGTTTTAAATTTTTGAATAAATTTACATTATTACTCAATAATACTTTAATAATATATAATAATTAATATATATTACAACAATATATTTAAATTCATTAATATTGTAATTTAGTAACATTGTCATTTATAATAATATCCTTCAATTAAAATATGGGAATTACTTTGAAATTAATTTAAAAATATTTGGATTTATGAAATCTTAAAAATATTTTATAAAATTATAACTATATATGTACTGTATATAATAACAAAATTTCAAAGTGGTCACTCAGTTATATAAGATTATACAGCAATTTATATGACATAGTTAGTAAAAGGTCTTTGGCAATGTTATTTCTATGGGATTTACAGTAAAAATACAGGGTGATTAAATAAAAAGTTTAGTGAAACTATAAATGGCAGTTGTTTTAATGCTTACGCAAAATGTAAAAACATTGACATACATGTTATCCACTAAACTTTTAGTTTGATCACCCTGTATTTCAGTGTAATTAAAAAAGTGATTTTTTGTAATGTTTTCAACGTCGTACGATCACAATTTATACATCGTTGGGATGATCTGATCACTGTGAATGTAACGATATATTAAACATGAAGTGACCACTAAGCACCAGTCGGATGATTGTATGATAAAAAGGATTTTATATTACCATGTAATGAATATTATAATTATCATGATGAGTAATATTAAGTTATATATTACTATTGTATGATTATGAGTAAAATAAAAAAGTTATCAATTGAGATAAACATGGTATTTTAAAATCCTCTTTATAACCTTTGTAAATGTAATAAGAAGCATTTCGGGTGACCCGACGGGTGATTTCACTTCACTGTGCAATAAAAATTACATCGGTTTACTCGACGTGAAGAGACCTTTCCAAAGATATATAAACTATAACACTATCCCATCGGGAACATTCTCACATCTTTTGAAAATTTCATATTATTTACTGTACATATATGCTTTTATCTTATAAAATATTTTTAAATTAATATCAAAGTAATTCCCATTTTTTATTGCATTTTTTTATTATTAACGGATCTAAATACTATTATCATATTATTGTAATTTATTAACAATTTTATTGAATATGTTCAGGGACATAACTATAGTATTAAGTAGAATATTGTCATAACATCGTCATCGTATATTATTATTATTATTACATAAATCTGTCACTAGTTTATGCACATAATTTTCATAAATGAGAAAAAATAAGGAAATTGCGTCCCTGTAAATAAAGGGCACATTATGTTAATGTTTAACATAAAATTGGTTTTATTTGTAATTTTATTAACAAAATAAAAAGGGATATGCAACAATAATGTTATGCACTTTCTTATTTTAGTAAATTATTGTATGTTCGGTATTTTTAGATCACTCAGTGATGAGAATTCACTACAATATACTAATACTACACACACTATTATCGTGAATGTACTGCATATAACTTTTGGTTCATTACTTAAGGCATTTTTTCTTTCAATATAAAAATTTGCTAAAGAATTTCGCTGATTTAAGGGATAATATACTAGTACTATTATGAGGACAGATTTGGGTCACAAACATATTAGTGTTCGATGACGAATTTCCGTTATGATGTGATATGTGCATTAATAATAATATAAAATGTCAAAAAAATAATTATTATTAATGTCCATATAATATATATGTGCATATAATTTATAATGTGTGATTTTTATCACAATATGCAGATTTTTTATCTGTATAATAATAAATAATATTTAATATTTGTTTCAAGTAAATATGTATACGTTTTGTAAACATATTTATATCAATATGCAATATTATTTATTTATTTCAATTGTAATTAATATTATTTAATGATTTTAGTGTCAATATCATTATGATTTTAATTATTTTTTATATACATTATGTTTTTATTTTTGTATTATTAATTACTTTATATCATGTTTGATTATGTATGGGATAATACTTAAAACAAAACAGTATTAACTATGGAATAGTGTACTTTGTAAAATTAATTTTATAAGTTAGAAATTATATGTAAATAAAAACGAAATATTTTTAATAGTATTAATAGTATTAATATTAGTATTTTATTTTAGTATAAAAACATTATTTTTAAAGATAAAAAATCATATTTAAATATAGGTCAAAAATAAAAAAATTTTATATTTTTGCCATTATATTAAGAAATAATAATAAATAATTTTTATATTAAAACTCATATAAAATAAAATATTAGAATATTAAAAACAAAATATTATTGAGATATATTTTAAAGTTAAATCTCCATTAACCCAAAACATAGTAAATCCGAAATTTTAATCCTCTATTACCATATATTCATATTTACACTGTATTATTATTGCACGTGTTTCTTAAAATTAATAACTGATAAACAATATTATAATACCGGAACTAGAACCATATGCTGCTATAATTTATGATCATAAATTATAATATAAATATTAATGCTTAAATGTGAATATACAATTCATGGAATTTTATTAATAAAATACTAAAAAAAATGGAAATAAAAAAAAATTTAGCCCAAAATTTTAATATAATTTTTTTTTTGTAAAAATAATAAACATATATATCTCTTTTGCACATCAGTAATACGATTATGATGTTAAAAAATATAAATATTTAATTTACACGGAATTTACACATTTTACAGGCTCAGCAACAGATTGAATTTATTACTATATTTTTTTTTGTGTATTATGAAAGTATTAAAAAATAGCGCAAATCACAAAATCAATATGTATATATGTTTTAATGAGATTTTTGAATACACACAGAAATATTATACAAAATATGATACAATGCAAAGTACTATTTATTTAAAAAAATTTTAATATTTTTATTGTTATTTATGTATAAAATTCAAAATAATTCTTTGCTATTTAAGAGTAATAATCGTAAAAAATACATTTGAACATTGAGCGAAGATTATGAAAGACCCATTTAAAAAAAATGTTAAAATGCAGCACAGAGTTGGACTTAAATATTCTGAAACATTGAAATTGAATCATGTTTATTAGTTTCGTCATAGTGATCATTTTTGATTTGATTACCCCCACACAGTGATGGGTAAATCAAAAAAAAAAAAAAAAAAAATACCTAAAAGTACAGTCGTCACAAAGTATATTTGCAAAAAATCATAAAAAGCGCTTAAAATACTAAAGAATTGCTCAGGGATCAGCACTTATATACGCATAAAAAATAGATAAAAATATAGATGAGTATTGACATGATTAGTCATATTAGTCATTAATGCAGAGAATGAATTATTTATTCCTTAATTTTTGGCGCGATGTTTAACAGATACACTTTGTGAACACAGTATATTATAAATGTTTTTTTCTCAAAAAATGTTACTTTTTCCTTTTAACGTTAACACAATTTCCTTCGCAATATTACTCTTTGATCTATAAAAATACTTTACTTTAGTTATTTTTTTCACACGTACACAATTTTATTATAGAGTTCATTATATGAACTATAATTTTTTTAAAATTGAAACCCTTTAAAAGGTGTAAAATTTTAAAAAGATGCTTTTTTATAAATAGAAATAATAATATGTATTTATTAATATTATTTACGCAATATTTTCCTTATAGAGTTATTGCATACTCGAATTTAAAGTAAAATTACTAAAAAAGCATTAACAATGCAATTGAAGCTAATTTCTAAAGCTTCTTATGATATTTATAGTAAAAAATACTGTATATTCAGTACAATCTAAGATAACGGCACGTGTTATTAGTAAAGATAAAAAATTAAACTTTAGGTTTTTATCAAAAATATAAAAATTGAAATAATAATAATATTCTATAACTATCATTAAATCCTATTATTTTCTAGACAAAACAATACACATATACATGTATATAAACACAATGTGAACTTCACATAGGGTTGCCAGGTTTATAATCAGACAAAAACTGAGAAAATACAGTAAGATCAGTCCCCCTTATCCCCCCTTACTGTCTAATAATAAAAACTAGTATAATTTCTACTATAATTACAATGTACAACTCATTGTTGTAATAGAAACAAAGTTTATATATGAAAAGATTTAAAAACTTATTCAACAGTTTTAGAATATAAAAAAAATTAATGAACAATTATATTATCTGAAAACGTTTGCATAAAACTTACTTTTCATATAAATCTAACTTTTTAGACACAATTTAATTGTCAAATATGTTTTTATTTCGGCCATCATAAGCCCCGGGGTTACCGATCGCAAAAATACTGTATATTATATTTATTTGGTTTTTGTTGTAAATCCTCTCAAAGATTGAGACATGTAACCCTAACTTCACATATAGTGTTTTAAAAAATCCATGTTTGACCGATGATTAAATAAATAATCTCAGACCATTATCACGCATTTTAATTCCTTTATCATTTTTATAGTAAAAAAGATAAGATTAATACTAAAAATTATTCTCATCTTTTTTATAATAAAAATTATAAAGAAAATAAAATTAAACAAAAAATTTATATTTCTTAATATAAAGAAATATTAAGAATTAAACAGTTTAACCTAAATTAATGTTCAAATTCCCCGAATTGAATTATTCTAAATACTTTTATCAATCTTTTTGCGTCTGCGCAACAATATAACTAAAGTTTCTAATAAATAACAAAAGGATTTACTATAAACCCTTAAAAATCACGGTCAATTTTATAAATTAAAATATTAATTACTTTATGCTGTTAAGATAATGTTGAACTGTTAACTTCTTTATTAGCCATTATATATTGATATGTATTCATATTTAAATTAAAATAAATAAATAATCTCATTTAATGCACAAAAAAATAACGCCCATAGACTAAAGGCAAAAGTGATGTGTTATGTTAACTATAAAGAACAAACTGTGAACAACTTAGATACGCATGGATTTTTTCAAACTCTGTATATACTATATATGTGTTATTTAAAGGCAAAGGTATCGAAGTGTCACCTGCCGATTTTAAAAATATTTTGCATACATGTTAAGAGCATAGCCCTGGTCATAGACATGATAAATATTTTTGCTGAAAGTAACAGAGTTAGTTAGTAATAGAGATCAAAATATAATAGCAGTTTAGGTTATTCAATTTATTTTACAAATTATTAACAAAAAAATAAGTTTTACTTTTGAATAAAATTCATTTATTAGTCACCTATAACATGATATTATTCTTTTTATTGTAAGTTTTACTTAGTTTTAGTATTACTTTAGTTATTGAAAAAATAGTAAAATTTACAAAAATTGAAATTTTTACAGCATAAAAATGCTTATATATTAGAGTATAGCTTTAAATGTTTGGTCTTAGCACTTAAAAATTCATTTGTAAGTAAATTCAATTTAATATTTTGTAATCTTACAGTACAGCACTTGAATCAAGTGACTAGTTATTCCTCACACAAAGTTTGTCCGTTTTAACAAAAATTTTACTATTAAATCTCCATAATGTTATCGTTGCAGTACATTTACCAATTTCTGTTACACTAATAACCAATTATAGTGACATATACTGAAATGTACTAAAATACCAAGCAAATGATTACAAATTGCATATCGACTGTATGCTATACAATTGTTTGTTTTGCTTTTGTATATCATATACCAAAAGACATAAAAAATATATAAAACAAAATAATTATCCCCAAATGTAAAGGTCATTGATCATTAATAAGTAATATAATCCGTACTGTGAAGAAATAAGCTCAATATACATGTATGATGCCATCCGTATATTGCCATATACAGTAGTTATTATGTAGTTATTGTATACATATAGTATTTGTTTACGTTTTTAACAAATAAATGCTCAGCGCACACTTTACTTACAAATGCGTTTCTTTATCCCATACTCAAAGAATACTCTTCAATTATTATATAATATTACATCTTATATTAATGCGACATTAAATATCTTATGATAATACTTCATCATATATTGTGTAACTAATAACTTGTTAATAATAACAATATCTTTGAACCCAAAAGTATTCAAACCTTAGATATAATCATAGTGAGATTACAGTCCATTTAGCCGAGTTTTTTATTAATTAGATCTTGGATGGCAGGGAGGAGGTACAATTTTGGCTAGTTGGTCGCTCATAATGTTTTTTGGGATTTCTTAGAAGGTACTAAATTTTAAAAATTCTTTTGGGGGGGAGGGGAATATCTTTTAAAATTTTGATTCAAGACTAGAGAGGTTAACTTCTAGCTGACCCCACCTGTAACAATAATTAACGTCACAGATGTTAAGTTTCATATATTTATATATTGATATTGAAATATAATTTTAACGAAAATCTTTTTTAATTAAAATTTCAATTTTTAAGTATAGCACTGATAACTTTCAATAATTTATGACGTATTTTGATTAAATAATTAAAAAATTACATTAATTACAATGCAATCATATTTTAGTGCATATTTTGTTTACTTTTTATGCATTTATATACTCATTTGAGCCAAAAAATATCCACCGTATGCTATTCAATGATCCTTCAATTATTTACAATAACAAACCTTTTGTTTTACTAAAATTAGATTCTACACAAGAATCTTTTAATATTAAATGCTGTTGGATACTATATATTATTAATGATTTAATAAAATACATGTAATAATATGTATATTATTATTGTATTAATAATAAAATAACATATATTATATAAATGAATAATGAATGTCAATAGCAATATACATGTATTTAATAATCAAAATATTGTTTCTTTTTTATTTATCATTATAAATTATTTATTTGATAAAACATTATTTAACGGTTAATAGCATAATATACGCGGTCATAGTATGCAATACTATAGTCGTTAAAGATCATAAAAATTGTAGTAACATCTACAATATTCATGCTCGGCGGCATGTAGCTGCATAAAAAACGGCAATAGGTTTTCTGTACGGAGAATAACTACTATTAGTCAATTCGACTAGTCATTTCATTTTAATTATATATAAAAATTTTATGAAAACTAAAAAAATTCTTTGATGAACTTATTATTAAAACGACATCACTAATAGTGATTCACTATCAGATCAATTTTACATTTTAAATTCTTATTTATTAATATAACTTTATAATAGTCAATAATACATGTAATGTTAATTTTCACAATTTTTCACTATTATTATTATTATTAAATATAAAACCAATATTTTAATGTATAACACTTTAGTTTTCATCTCTTTGAGTTTGTTCAGCCATCGTACTATCATAAAATAAGATGTATACATTTATAATGGAAATTAAGTAAATAATTTAGTTTTATGATTTTAATAATAATTTTATTTCCTTTATTTATATGTATATTATATGTTATATATTATATATATATGTATATTATTTTTTAATATAGAGTATTGATATATTGATATTATTGTAATTTTAATTGAAAAGTTTAAAAACACTAATTATAGATGTTTAGTTTATTAGAAATCACATGTATGTACTAATGCCGATGGCTTTTTCTCTATAGTTACAAACCCAAAGGTTTTTTCGCCAATTGCAAAAGATCTATTCTCAATAGAGTGACCACGTGATAATTGTTATACGGGAGGGCTTTAGCCATCAGAAAGGAGGACAGAGGAGGACATTTTTATTTTTTATTCACATAATATTTCATTGGATTGTGTTTTAATTCAATTTTTTTGCAACAATTATGTCATGTGTTTTTGATGAATCATAAACGCATGCATCATTCTTATGTATAAACCTCTTAATTGTTTCCTTTATAATGGATATATATGTGAGAATGATTCTATCTGCGGCTTTTCTAAAAGGGCCTCATCTGAGGACTCTGTAGACACTCCGCTTTTATATTAGACTTATAGTCGTATATAATCAGACGTACATTATAGTATATTGTAGTGTACATTGTAGTATATTATAGACGTATATAATCAGAGCGGATCAAAAACAGTAAATTTTTTGTTTTATCGAAACAAAAACCTTTTAAATATATGCACCAAACATGTAATAAGTATTTTAAAACCCATTTATTTTTCTCGAATGAGAATATTTTTTTCTCAAACATTCGTATGATTCTTTGACTATGAAAAGGGTATAATTTGACGTGATTATGCAAACATGAAAAAAGAATTATAATCTGATGAAATGTAAATGCATTTTGTTTTGGAGGACATTGTATTGTCCTCCTCTGACCCTTGGGAGGACATGTGGTCAAAGGAGGACATGTGGTCACCCTAATTCTCAATCATAAATATATCGATATAGTAATAAAGTAGCTTTTAACGCTATTCTATGCCTATTCTGTGCCTATCTTTGTCTGTGTGCATTCGTATTGATACATAATGAGAACTCATTTCTTACAGTATGACGAGTCAATGGAAAAGAATTATTAGTTGCAAAATAAATTCAACCGCAGAAATATAATAAACCACGCACAGTATTTTAAATTGAAATCAATTACTTTTTAGCTGCGAACGCGCTATTGTATTTGTCCTGTATCCGCGCGCGCGCGCGCGCGTGTGTGTGTTTCTCGCATATCTTACAAAATCATTAACCGATATTCACAAAATTTGGTATACATTTACAGTAATTGAAAAGTACATTTTAAACTGAATATGGTGAATATTTATCGATTTGTTTAAAAGTTATAAGTTACAAAAATAATTGTTATTTAAAGTCAATTTTATTTGATTTTATTTTTCTCTATATTTTTATTTTGTGATAAAATATGATAAGCGCTATTGTTCAATTAGCGTCGTATTTCGTCACTTTAAAAATATGCCCTCAGGGCTTATCTTCTTAATAACGTTTTTGTAAACTATTATATAATTTGTAATACAAATAAATAACAAAATTGATACAGATACTAAAAGATACTATTAATAGTGTGTATATCTAAGTCCATGGGGAAATTTTTAAGACCCGGAAAACTCTGATAAAAAATTATAAACATCAAAACTGATATCAGTTTATTAGAAATTATTCAAAATTTTTCTTCATAGTGTTTGTTGTTTAGAGTCAACATAACACATTACTTTTGTCTTTAGTCTATGGGTGTTAGTATTATGTGCATTAAATGAAAATTATTCATTTATTTTAATTTGAATGTAAATACATATCAATTTGTGAATAAATGAATGAATTTTATTTCACTCAATTATATGTACATAGTGAAGGATTTGCATATAAAATGCATATCCTGTAATATGTCACATTTAAAAGATTTTTAATAAAACAACACAGATAATAAAATAAAATCCTATCGGAAATCAGTGTAAATACGCTGTAATAGACATCCTCTTTAAATAAAGTAATTCAATTCAATTCAATTCA
>JAQIWM010000057.1:0-17843 GCA_034695285.1 Eniochthonius minutissimus | reverse complement strand
GGTTCAAATTTTTAATGTTTAATACGAATTTTTAAATCTCATCATACGCCTCAAGAATTATGTGATATAAATCTTTTTGGATTTTCATCACAAATCCCTATAATCTTTACGCATCATCCCGAATCACCATCATCAATATCATCGTCGTATTACTTTATTATAATATTAGATATGATCTCATTTTTGGATTTCAGTTCAATAATCATCTGTAATTTCGGATCTATATTTTTTGGAAATACTACATCTGAGTACGATCGTGTATCGGTAAATAACAAAAAGTTTAAAATTTTAGTTATTTACTATAAAGTACTAAAGTTTAGTTATTTATTATAAAGTTTATAAAATTAATGTGAAAAATCTAATTTTATAAAGTTTGATATTAATATAATAAATGAATCTACTAAAGTCTAGTAAATTGCTGCCATTTACAGGGAATATATTAATATCATAATATTTTTATGTTAAAAGTGTTATATATTTTATCATCTTTAAAAAAAATACTAAAAATAAATATAAAACCTCATTACTAACATATTGAGTTAATAATAATAAAGTACTATAAATATATTATATTATATTATAATTATTATATTTTGTGAATATTGAATATGATTAAACTGACCAAAGGTCAATAATCGAATGTGCAAGTAACAGACTGACATAAGTCGAATCTATAAAATCGATATTTCTATCTTTAAGAATCAGCTAAAGATAAGAATAATAATTTCGTTGCCATTTTTATCACTAAATAAATTTGATTCCCGCCCTTTTCTCTCACGTCCCATGGGATAATCCGCTGTTTTCCACGAGCATAGGCATGGCCAAAACAAAACTCAAATCCCATGTGAATTGTGCACTCAATTCCCACCGATTCATTAAGATTTCTCTTATTTTATCTATGGTCACTTTGTATACTATTATTTGGAATTATATAAATATAATTAAAATATATTTTAGCATTTATTAATATGTTTTCGGATCATTTAACGAATAAAATAAAAAGTTAAGCAAAATTAACATGTTCACGGTGTACATGTGTGCAAACTATAGACACTAAAATACTATCATTTGTCCTCTTAATCACAATAACTAAATTTATTAACATATTATTAATATATTTTAATTATTTTATTAACTTGAATTTTATTGATTATTAATCAATTAATTCATAGTAAAATTGTATAATAAATAAAAATACCTTTTCTGTTGACATTTTAAAAAAATTTAAGCGTCAACACAAATGTAATGTAAATTAACTTATTATTTCTAGTTGCCTAAAATAATTTAATAGAAAATAAAATTGTATTTAACCGTTATCTAGTTAGTCTAATGAGTCTATAAATTCATAAATAAATGTATAAAATTTGTAGAATGACATTGCATAACTATAGACAACATAATCATAGGAGAAAAGGGATCATATTTTTCAGACATAAACTGGGACCACACTGAAGCCAATTTAACTCTCCAACAAATACAGAGTCTGATTAAATTGACCGCTGCCACTTCATGACAATCAATATAATTACCAATCAATTGATCACATGATTTTTTTTACTTTCACATGGTATTACTTCGAACTGATGTTCATCGACAAACATCATGATGATGATGATCATGATGATGATCATGGCGTAACATGATGAAAATTATCACCAAAACTATAATTGGTAAAAGTCACTATACACTTACCATTTACTGCACCGCTCGTATCTGAAGACACCCGAAGACGTGATCTAAGACGTGATCTATTCCCGTTACAAATCATACGCGATCGATGTATTCGTGTCACAAATTGGCATGTACTAAGTGTGTCCAAATAACTAGACTCACAGCTGCTGATGTTCGCCACGACCGATGACCATACCAACATTGAGCTGAGGCACTCCTTTAGGACTGTCGTTAACTTTGAGTCTCTGTGTGATGTGATTAGGAATAGAAATAGGGGTGTAGGGGCGGAGAAAGTGAATGGAAAACACGAAAATTAAATGATAATTTAATTATGTGTGCGCTCTCTACAAAATAGTAAAGAGCTTTTGGGAATGGACTTTTGTTCTTTTTTTTGATACTATAATATTGATACTATTCATTAGTGACATGAGATGTATTTATTTTAGTTTACCATAATATAGTGATTATTTTTAATTCTGATTAATTATTATCAAATAAATTAAATCCCTTTTATTGAATATGATAAAAAACTCAGTTTATAACTATACATTAACTTACTTGTAATAATGATAATTAACTTTTATTGATAAAGTTTAACATAAAAAAGTTAATCAAAATTCTAATAATATAATTACAATTCATTTATTATATAAATATCTCGAATTAATTTCCGCATATTAATTGATTTAACAATTAATTGATTACTGCCGTGGGTAATGTATTCCGGAAATTTATAGGATACACTATTAATGAAATCCTTTTCTCTCTCTCTTTATCATCGAGAAAATAGTAACTGAACAAATCGATCATACGATTAATTTAGTGATCGCCATCACTATATGCGATGGTCACTAAGTGATGGTCACTTCCTTTAGGGGGAGAATAAAAGAGAGTTTTTAGGCTTTCATCACCATCATCGTGTAACACTATGGGTTTACCAAATATCGGGGATTTTCGACTATCGATTGATCCAATGACCAGTGGCCATTTGGACCTAAAACCTTATCTCATCTCTGGTATCATCTTTTGGGGATTAGAGGGTCCTGTGTTTGTTGCTTTTGGCTTTTAGGGTCTAACTTAATCTGCACTCATTAATTCTGTTGACAAAACTAATCTAATGGTGGAACGCGAACTTTTTTCTCAGTTTCACTCACTTATTTGGTATGTGCTTTTGACCGTTGAATATCGCGAGAAGTACATTATGCAAGTTCTTCGTCGAAGGTGAAAGGTCAAATAGATGCAGTTTTGATCGTCCACCGACAACTATATAAAGATAGTGATTAAATTCATTAGTTTTATAATTTTAGATTTTCTAACTAATTACAAGTGTCAATACGACTTAATATTTATCAATGTCATAAAATAGTAAATGTATTTATACTAAAAGAAAATACATTTAACTTATAAATAAATGTTTAAAAAAGTAATACAGTGACATACCCTTTTATATTGACTATTTTTAAGAAAGAATTTTCTAGTTTTACAATGGAATTCCTTATTCATTTTTATTGTCAAAATTTTGGGAGCATGTCAATAAAAATGGGTATATCACTATATTTATTATAATGACTATAATGATGTTATTTTTGATACAAGTAAAAAATTAGTAAAAAATACAATTTATATGTAATTATTAATTAAAAATAAATCTTTTTTCATAAAGAGTATCTTAATACAATAACTTCAAAAAATGCACCATTATAGGAATGTGCACCAAAGTGTAACTCATAAAATAATACTGTTTACGATTATAGTTTAGAATAAAATATTTTATTGAATGATAGTACATTAGAACAGTACATTACAATAGTTGCAGTAGTCATAAGAAACGGAAGTTCAAAAACAATTTGTGCTTAAACGGGAAAAAATCAAAATGCATACAGTATACGTATAGTATAAAATACTAGAGAAAGGAGTTACGTATAGTATAAAATACTAGAGAAAGGATTAAAAAAAAATTGCTTATGTCGTAAAAATTGATTACTGCATTTATAATTTTTATTTATGTATATATTGCATTTAAATGTAATAATTTAATTTATTTAAATAAATAAGAAATATATTTAAAAATTGAACATAATATAGTTAATTTGACATGATTCATAACAAATAAATGTTAATTTTTGCGATACCAAAACAATAATAGAAAAAACTTTTAATATGCGGAATGAAAATTTTTTAAATATTTTCTACAATAGTATCTCATCTCTGAATAAAATAAAATATATTTCTGAGCATTATCAATAAAGAAAACGAAATAAAAATTGTTTCAATTCTCATGACTAACGTCATAATAAATTTTATATTCCGCGCGTACCGTCAGCGCAATAATATTATATTTTCATTTTCATTCTCAAGAGCTTTTGAACTTTGTGATTGTATTTTATACTCATATCGTATATTTCTATATATACATATGTTATAAATTTATTTATATATTTTAGAGGCGAATGCATTTAACACACACACGTCGATCGGTGACCTTTTTTCAGATCATTTTTTGTATTGTTTTTGTTTTTTTTTTAACTTTCATATTTCATTCTCTCACACTCCAAAGGGATTTTTCACGGGATTTGTGATTTCCCTTTTCCCGTAACTATTTTAGAGCCGCACTCTTTTGATCCTTTTTCCGGCGCTTTTTTGCATAAATCACATCGGAACCATTAAAATATTTTCTAATATTATTGCGCTTTAATTTTGTGTGTTAAATAAACTTAATTTTCTTTTATACAATTCATTTTTAATATGTAAATAAAAATTGTAAACTAAAATGGATACCTCTACATATACATTATATTCTATATTTTTGATATTTCTGTAATTTTATTACAATAATAGTTTATAATTGTTATAAATTCTCTATCTTTTAGTGTATTTTTAACTTGTAACAAATGTTCTGTTGAAAAAGAATCCGGTCCCTTAAATTTCTCAATTATCCCTAATATTAGTACTCACTTCAAAGTGCACCTGAATCATTTTGAACTTTACTGTGCACTTTGGGGAAACATTAAAAAATTTCTAAAATTGGATTCGATTCCAACTTCACTAGTTATCTAGTTCACTAGTTATCAAGTTCACTAGTTAAATATTATACAATTTGCGCATCACATGTATTATTAATATCAACATATTAGTAATATTAATCAATAATTTAATTAAAATATTTAAATTAAAATGTAAAATAAATTTTCAATTTTTAGTGTTCAATAATTTACCATATGCAAAGATGATAGTAATTAACTCTAAAATCATTTGTAATTTAAAAAAATTATTTAATATTAATTAAAATGTTGAGTTAAAAGTGCATAAAAAATTGTTGAGATAATCTGTGCTGACCCTGTAGCTAAAGGTTCCGACATCGTTCTGTTGAATATGATAAGTTACAGTGTATAATATCTTTATATTTATGATATAAAAGAGAAAAGAAAAAATTTTCCGCTGACACATGAAATAAAAATGAAAATGCAGTGATCTGCAAAATTTCTCATATTTATTATATTCACTTTTTTTTACATGTATACACATCTCTTCAAAGTAAAGGACACTTAAGTTTATTGGAGGAATACTTAATAATTATAAATTATTATATTGAATCATAAGATTCTTATGTAAATGGTATTAGAGAAATGTATACTTTTAATTTCAATGCATATAACTTATGTTAAATAATATTTTAAAATAATATTCAATATAATAATTAATAAATGATAGTAATTATAGTATATTAAAATATGTATTCGTATATTTAATATTTATTTAAGCATTAAAAGTTTAAATATTTTTATAAATAAAAATAATTTTATGAGTTATTAAAATCACAGCGGATTTACTAATTAAAAATGCTGCAAAATCATAACTAGAATTGTTAAACTTTTGTCTCAAACTTTTACCGTGAATTATGTGTCTGCACACATTTTTCTAATCAATTAGAATATGGAGACAGAAGCAGAGCAGGTCCCTAGTTATTACTAGCACAGGTTATTGTCGCCGGTACTAATTAAGGTGTTTCTCATCAGGATTATAGTGTAAATTCTATTAACAAATTAAAGCTAACTGCGCATACAATGAACTTCAAAGGATGCACTAAATTCAAAATGCGTTCAGTCCCTAGTGATGGTTATGACAGTGTTTAGTTCACATTCACATCCCTGAAAGTGATGAAAATATAACCTGATTTTAGTTCCATTCATTGATTCAAAGTTTGCATTACAAACATAATGGCCCATTTCTACAGGTATTTAGATTACAGAATAACAATACAAAGTAATTTAATAATTTTAATTATCTATAGTATTGACTATTAATACAAACATTTGTCAATAATTATTATAATATACAACAATCGATACATTGTCTATTCGTACATTGTTATACGTATTAAACTACGGTTTTAGACTATTTTTGTGACAAAAATGGTCTTTCGTATTTTACTATTTATTATTATAATAATAGTATACATTTTTCAGAAAATAATACGCTCATATTATAATATTAAAATACGCAAAAATTTAATTAAAAATTTAATATATTACGTCACGTGAAATAATCGTAACCAAAAGAGAAAAGAATATAATAACAATAACAATAAATGATAATAGTCTTATAAGAGTATAGTATAGTAAATACTATACTCTAGTAGTAGTTGTAAATTCCACCGTCTTATTTACGATCATTCTAATTGCATGCTCTTTCGAGATTCTTTTTCAATTCAATATATTAATAAATAACAGTGCAGTTTTAAATTTTCATTATGATAATTCACTAATAATAAAAATAAATTCATATTTTAATAGTAGTACTATCATAGTACTCATACTAACTTAGAATTAGTTAGAAAAAATGTAAATAAAACCTGAAAGAACACGAAAATGATGCTCTAACGTAATGAAATTATTATAAAAGTATAATATATCGTCCATCGGCACGCACACAATCAAATTACTTTATTCCTCTATTACTTTACTATTTTAGTATTATTATTTCATAATATGAGGGGTTTTTCACCAGAACTATACCCTCTCTATCACTAGTACTACGAGTATAGTTTACTATACTAGTAGTATACTATAGTAGCAGAATAATAATAATAATTCCAAAAGAAATTATTACACCTTTTACTATTACATAAGAGTAATGTCATGAGCATGGGATAAGAATAATTTATAAATTAATAAATAATAATTGAGATGATCACGCATTATGGTACTATAATATTATATTTCTTGTTTATGGGTTTATTAATTTTTATTAAAAAATATTTTTGAGAGAATAATATACCTGTAAAAATCATTGTTTACTATTGGATACGATTTAGTTTTTTATTGCACTTTTTTATGCATTTTAAAGATAATTTTCATATTATAACATTTGTAATATGTTTTATTTCCAATTTTATTCAACTTTCAATTGTATAAAAAACTAATGAATATTTTATTATTATTATTATTTTTATAGAAATTTTAATATTTATTTTCAATAAAATTATGTAATAAAAATGGATTTAAAATAGATTCGAATGACCCTATATAAGGGTCAAAAATGCATTATTTTTTATTACTGATGTTATCATTATAATGCATTTTATTTAATAATTAATAAAATTAAAATTTCTATTCAGTATTAAATTATTATATTTTGCCATATATTTTTTACTAAATAATTGAAATATATTACACTTATCAATACAATGTAACTATTTTTACTTTATATAAATTCCGTTTTTATTTACGCATTCGTTTGTCAAAAACGGTAAATAAAAACGAGTGTAAATAAAAACAAAACTTATGTGTATTTGCAAATTTATTACAAAATTACTACTTTAATATTAAATATTAAATATTAATTTAATAAAATAACGTAATAATTTACCTGAATTTTTTCCGCATGAATTAGTAATAATCTTATACTGATAAACATGTAAAGTGAATAATAATGAATTTGCAGACAATTGACCATTCACATCGTTATGTTCACCCCCATTTAGCTGATTATGATTTGAATAATTATCGGCAGCAATATCGAGACAATGCGCAGCTCTTTTGGCGCTGATACACGATATCTCTCTTAATCCTGAGAGTACTGAAGTGATGCCATTCCTCATCAGAGCCAAACCCTTTGTAGCTCCTGATGGTAATGGTGTAGGTGATGATGTTGATGATGATGATGGATGATGTACTGCCATAAGGTCCTCAACTTTGTTGTGAGTTATCTCTGCGGCTGAGCATTTAATAGCAAAACGCCGTTTGGACGCTTTTAGTGCGCCGAATAACCAATTAATGGCGTACACCATTAAACCGTCATTGGCCATCATTGTCTCTGATGTCCCTATGGGATTTTGGGGTAATACGGGAGATGAAAGGATAAACAATGGTTAACATGGGGATAACAATGATCATATAAATTACTTCTGATGATGAAACACTATGGGACTTTACTAGTAATAGTTGCATTTTATTTATTGTTTTGTCTGCTATACAATGACATAATTGGTCCGATCCGCCAAAAAGGGGATTATCTCTATTATGGGATTACATTAATCTTCTTTTAATTAAATTGTATTATTTTACGCATCACTTTATATTAAATGATATTGATACTGACACAGGGAATTAGTAATTTATTATTTGTTATAAAATTAAATTATATAATTCGTTTTGTAAATAATAAAGTGCTTAAAAGTTTTATTATTATTAATTTTGTTTATTTATATTTTTCAAAAACTTTAGAATTAATGTTTACAAATATAATGTAAAATTAAGTCAAAAGTTTAGCATTAAATTTTAGTTATTATCATAGTTAGTATTATGCAGCAACAGTCTTAGAACGCGCAAAATGAACGCGTACGCGATACTAATCACGTGATGGTAGTAATTTGCATAAAACTTATAATGTAAATGCAAATTACTTTCCTGTGTCACTCAATTTAGTATCCAATTCTAGTATACTCATATCCCCATAACTAATTTAAATATTAATTAATTTTATGCCGCATCATCATCTTTTTGTTCTTTTCATTCATATAAATGTGTATATTAATAGTTTCGTATCCCCTTTTTTCAGGGGTCTTAAACATGTTCGTGTTTTTGTGACCGATGCTATTAATCATTAGTATTTTATTTATGTTTTTAGTTTAACATTTTTATTATTATAAAAAGTATTATATATAAAGGGTTATTATTTATGGCGCGTGAAAGTTCATTTTTGCGTATAATACTATAATATATCCAAAAATTTTTATGTATTAATTCATTATGTAGTTTATGTAAATTTAAAATTATGATAAACTATTTCATAAATTATATAACATATTAATGTTGAACATTTCTTTAATATAATATTTAGAAATTATTATTGAATTTAATAAATTATCTTTTAATATTGAAAATTTTTCATCTTTTAATATACTTTTGGATATTTTATTTTATTTTTTTTATTAATATTAAAATTAAAGAAATATTTATATTAAATTTCATGTAAATATTGGCAATTTTTAGGTAAATTTTATAAGCATTGTTGTAACGATTCAATAATAAAAAGCACTAAAAGTTTACTCAAATATGTAGTGTATTCCATTGTATTTTACCAATGATTAGATCGACATCCTCTTTTTGCTCATTCATTGGTACGGTACACACAAAACACAAGAGTTTTAGCACCGAAAAGAGAGTCATTCTCTTTCCTCTTTTTTACATTGACATTGTTGTACAACGTACAGACATCGTAACATTGAAATCCATTAGAAGTTAGTCACTCAAAAGGCACATCAATTCATCACTCTGTGACTAGTGTCAGAGCTTTTGAGAAAGTAGGGATTTAAGTGGGTTTTTGATGATAGAATGGGCCCGATTGAGATAATTGACTTTTCCCATCGATTGAATTATATCAATACATTGTTAGAAATTTAATTATATATTTAATTATGAATTACATCTTTTAATTATATTATATTTTTAAATTATAATTAAACTGAAATAAAAATATGAATAATTTGTAAATGAAATAATTTTTTTTAATATTATGCTATTTTTATTGACATTCTTTGATAATTTCTATTGACGCAAATAAAAGTTAATTTCGAATATGACATAATACTATTATCTTTATTTTTAATATAAAATAATAAGTTTTAGTTTTAGTTTTATTTATATATTTATTTTTCCATTTCGAATTTTTTTGCTTTAATTTGAAATTAAAATTTAATTTCACATTTAAAAAGTAATTTCTTAAAACTCTAATCCATTTCTTAGTATTTGATATGTGCAATGTAATGGATGTGGAAAAGAGTATGTACAGAGAGAGGGGAAATAAAAGGAACAAACGTCTTAAAGATCATATAATAAGAAAGAAGTGGTACCAAAGTACTGAATCAAGAACTAGAGAGAGGCGATCAATGGGAACAAATAAAGCCAATGAGCGGAGGACCCTTTTAAAGTCACGTGTTTAGCTTACTTGAAATACGCGTAAGACACTTAAATAAGTTTTTACATTGTTTATTGGTACTTCTATAAGTGAATGTGCATCAATAAAAACAAATGCTGTGTTCAGGTGCTAATTGCCATTGTATTAACTTTTATTTTTTGGCAATAAAAATACAAAGTTAATTAAAGAGGAATTATAAAACAAAAGTTTTTATGTATATACTAAAAAAGGCTCTGTTTTTATTTACAGATATCTCATTAATTAGAGATTATTAATATGGACACACTTTATAGTGTCTTCCACCGTTTGATAGGGTATAGGCCTTCATCATTTTCCTCTCACTCTCAACCTCTTGAACAACAATGCCAAACAATGAACAAAGGCAATATGTTGGTTCACTATTGACCCAAAACTTTACTCTGTATATAAACTGAGGGATAACAATGGATCAATAGTGTCGCGGAACACACTGTATATTGTGCAATGGATATTGTGAGATATTAATATTAATATATTAATACACTTGTTCCATGTTCACTTACACTATACACTTGTGCCATAAATATAATATATTTTTGACTTATTTTGGAGGGTCTTTGATTCTTTTTTTTTCTTTTTTTATAGTATTGTTGTATAAGTGTTGTACAATTGACAATATGTCAGATATAAATACATTAATGAATTATTAATGAGTTAGTGAATGATGAGAGTCAAAGAGTTTCATATAAACATTTACATGAATATGTGTATACATGTATTACGTAATCTTTTGGGGCCTTTTTATTTATTCACAGATTTTAATGCTGATATTTATTTAGATATTTTAATACATAAATTATTAACTAATTACATAGTTTATTTTTTTCTATTTTTATCATATTATAGTTATAAGTTTTTAGAAAAATGATTGTGAATTAAAATTCTTTGGATAAAACTCTGTTCTGAATGATTGAAAATGCATTTACTTTTTCATTCCCTTTTTTAATACTCTTCTACCATTATCATGTATTTGTATCACGATTTTCTCACAGAATCGTATCGTTCATAAAAATAATATATATTTTCTCTCAATTTTTTTTATTCACCGCAAAAAAGTTAAAGCGAAAATAAAAACTCTATTCTTTTTCACTATAGAATCAATTCGCCGTTCACTATACACTTAATTCACTGTTCACTTTTACCATTTTGACCTCGGGTCAGGTAATGCCCGAAACTAGTGAGCTAAGAATATAAATAGTGTGTGCAATGGGATCTTACTTTTTTATTAACTTTTCTTCGAACTAAAAGATTTTTCTTCTATTTTTTTCAGTATATAATTCAATACATTTACTCTGCCACTAGTACAGTATATTGTATATTGTATTCAACTCTATAACCGTGTAATTCTATGCTATTGGCCTAAAGTACTGTGACTATACCGTGAAGATACGGTATACCGTTGTAATGGAATAAAAAGCCTCAAAAAATGCACGCACTAAAGTACTGAACCCATAGACCCAAAACGAGATATTGTATTTTAGAGATTTGTATTTGTATTGTATTAGTATTTTGTTCGCATTGTATTGTATTGTTTCACTGATATAATATCGTCAGTGTTTTTACGTTTTATGTATATACTGAATATTTGCAGTAAAATGTATAAAATCAAATGTACTATAATATTGGACATTAAATTTATTGGACACTATTATTTGATGGTATCATTTACTAGTAATATCTGATACAAGAATATTCTACGAATTTCATACAAAAATTCTGAGAATAATAAAATTATTATATTGTTTTTCAATAAAAAAAATTTGTGAATTGTTAATAATTTATGCATTTATGCATTTATTCATTTTCATTTAATCAATAAAATTATTATTTAATTAATTATTTTTATATAAAAGTGTCAAAGAATTATTATATTAATATATATATTAATAATTAAAATTTATGCATTAATTATTAATTGACACTAAAACATTATTGTTCAGGTTTAAGGTTAAGTCCCAAAACGTCACTTTTCTATTTTGATTCAATTTTGAACTCTAATGCTAAGTTAAGTGAATATACAGTAAAAGTGTGACGCAATGGTGTGTGAAATTGGGTCTCAATATATATAACATATATTATACTGCAGAGTGTAGAGTATAATACTTTTATACAACAATATCTTATACAACAATATTCTACAGTATTTTATAAGTGAAAGTGCATACTCTTTTTTCTATTTATTACTCAGTTCCGCAAAACTCTTGACTCTGTTTTATTAATGATGAATATAGTAAATAGGGCTGTCACCATTTATCCGGACTATATCCGGACAATGGAATACTAATATCAGCAGGACATAGAATACAATATAACTCTAGTTTTTTTGGTGTAAGTAATAGACCTAAATAGTAACTATCAAAAAGGGACCCCCAAAATAGTTTTATATCATGCCAATACATTTTATAACAATATAATAATGATAATAATATATATGAATGACCATTTGAGTGACCATTTGACTAGTCACGTGACTGACCTGTTTTTCCCAAAGTGAATAGTACCGCATCATTTCCATTGATAACGGCATCGATCAATTCGGGCAGTGATGTCTTTGAGAGTTCCTATGGACATGGATAATAAAATATTAGATTTTTTTATTATTTATATACGGTATATGCGTATTATTATATACACTGAAGTGCCATTTTAGTGCAATACAATGGGCAATGATCACAAAAAATAGTTTATAATATCACAGTTTTGAATTGATTTAAAATGTTATGAAAATTATACTTTTAATAATTAACGTTAAAATCAAATATTAAAAAATTTACATTTTGGATAAAGGTGTACACTAAAATGGAATTTGTCAATAAAAAATTACTTTAAAAAAATTGTTAACTTTATTATAATTTATTGGAGCGGAATCGAAAAGTTTACTAGTCACTTAAGTGAGCACATTTTTGAATGTATTGTTGCATTTATTTAGAAAAAAAATATGTATTTTAATAAAAATGAGTGTCCACTAAAAAAAGGCATTTACGTGTATGTGATATGATATATAATGTATTGTGAAAGAAGAGTTTTTTATATTATTATTAATAATATGAAAAAAAAGATGAATGACCCTTTTCGATGATACTCGCGTATGGATAAAAGTGATCTGAGATATCGTGTTTTTTACGGTGTGTTACGGTACGTTAAGAATTTGATACGGGAATTGATAGAAATTGTATTATTTTTTTTATTTTGTATTAAATAAATGATGTAAAAGAATAATAATAATGCTTTTTAAAAGTCAAACGATGAATTCAATGGATAAATGTAAATTCTCTATGAATAATCATTATACTCATTTTTATTTCTTTTGTGAATTTTATATTTTTTTCACTTTTTAGTGTAATTTATCATTTAATATAATACATCACTAATATTTATCTCAATGTAACTCATGTAATATTACTATATTTTATTAATGTTATTATTATTATTAATTTTATTTATAGTTTATAATTTAAATAATTTAAACAACATTTTTAAATAACATTAACTTTAACAAAATATATAATATCTTTCCATGGTAATAATGATATTAATTAATTTTTAAACTGACAAATGTTAGAATTTAATTAGACCTTTACTATGAATCAAAGATTAACTCTATTATCTAATTAAAGAGTAAAATATTTAGTCATTAATCAAAATTCATGTCCAACAATACACGATTGACACATGTTTTTATCTAAACTTTAGATCCTAAAGGGTGACCATTAATTATTGTTTAAATCAATTGCCTATTGTTGCATATGCCTCATGCAATATTTATAAATAAATAAGCATTATACAATGTGAATATTATAAATTATATATTAATTTATAAGTATTGTATTTATTGTTATATAAATTTCATACCAATGATTGATTTCCATTTCCTGTTTCCGGACATAATATAGAATCGAATGCGAACATTTTCGGAGCCGCGGGTCTTTGATTATCCTCATATGAGGATAATAGTGTGGGATCATATAGTGTCAGATGTCTTCGTGCGGGATCCACTTTAAGAAAGGGCCGAACTTTGGATTCATTACCACCATTGTTAGAAACTTTTAGAATCACCTTAACCTTTCCAATTGAATGCTGATCATGGGCTGATCTAAACCTCGATGGTGATGACATAAATGAGGATTTCTTAATTGGTGACGATGTTAATGTTGATGAAGATGATGCTGATGCTGATGCTATTGATGATAAAAGCGTCGGCATCATCGGTGGTAACTTTGTGATAATCTCACTGTAAGATGAACCTCCTGAAGAGCGGGATCTGCTGATGGCGGTACTTTTGCTTAATTTAGTGGCCCTGCAAAGAGTTAACATGGTAGTGGGGAGAAAAGGGATGGGGATGAGGATGGGGATAAATTGGATTAAACGCTATTAAGATAAGTGTCACAGTTTTAGCGATCGACTATTAGAGGCTTAATGGGTTTTGCTTTCGCGTGAACAAAAATAAGAGAAAAGTACACACAAAATAGATGAGGCTCAAGAAGTGCCTCACATGAAAGTCATGTTGGGAAGTGCTACACCAGTGTAGATCTATTCCCTTTCACCCATTTTAATTTCGTCCAAAGATTACTATACAATACAATTTACAACAAAAAACATTTCTATTATTATTTAGTAATTAAATGGTATATTCCAATGTTATCTTTAAAAATAATTAACATTTTTATTCAATAAAATATTATAATAGTTAATTAAATTTAAAAATTACAATAACTATAAAATCTTTAAAAAATTGTTTATTCTCATTACTTTTTTAAAAAATAATGCCGTTTTTACTGATTAATATAAACGAAGTTTTACTAAAAATTAATCAGTAAAAACGGCATAATTATTGTAAAATAATTAATACAATTAATTATAAAATTATTATAATAGAGGCGCTAATTAAAATCAAGAATTAAAGTGTAATTTATAAATATTATTAACTTATTATTTATTATTTATAAAAATATAAAATTATTAATTATATAAATTAAAAAATAGACGAAATTGGATAAAAATGTAATGGGAAAATGGTATATGAGTTATACAATCGGATGGTAAAATACTGTACGATACTATTAAAGGGGGAGATGCTGATGCTGCTAAAGACTGATCAATATCTTCTTCTTATAAGAGAGGGGCCATCGATAGTGTGATTGGCATTAAGACGCTTTTGCAGAGTGCAGTTAAGATGAGATTTGAGACTTTACTCACAGTGCCAGATTAAGGGGGTATGTTGCAATGGGGGAAAGAAACACCTCTATTGGCATGGGTACGGAGGGTTTTGTGATAAACGGTATATCTCATAAGTGTGTGAAACTAACTTTTTTCACGCGATTCCAAATGCCGTGGGATTATATGGGATTTTTCGGTTTTCAGGGTTTAGGTGCTTCTGTTTTGGTGTGGAAATTGCTCTTTTAGGTGATGATATATATATATTTATATAAAAAATATCATTTATTGTGAGAAATATTTTCATTTTTCACGTGACATTTTTCAATTGTTATTATTTTTGTGGTTTTAAAGTATTGTATCCATGTCATTGAACTATATTTGTTTTTACACAGAGAATAGATACAATTTTATTCATTTTTGAATTGTTATTTCTGAATTATCTAATGATTTATTAAACCTGATTTTATATTGTATTTTAATTATAAAATTTCTTTTATTATATTTACACTTTTAAATTATGTAAACAAAAACCTAAATGTAATCAGTAATTACAATTAATTGTATTATTGTTGCTTTTATTTATCAATATTACAGAAACAACTAATAGAATTTAGTTATATTTTAGTTAGCTAGTTCAGCTGAATTTTACTTGAACTAATTTTAATAGAGTATATATTCTAAATTTACGCATTTTCAAACACACCAGTCATAGATAATAATGTAAAAAACTTTAGTTATAGTTTATAATCCGTTTTTATTTACATATCTTAGATATATGTAATTATATTAATTCTGGTCATACATCGAGAAAACCGCGGCATCACTAATCACTAATCATTGATTACTAATCATACATATGTATCCTTTGATGTTGTTTTTTCAGTTAATCTCTAAATGATTTACAGAGAAGAACTTTTGTCCCCTTTACTCGCATCGTCATACACTATCGTTATTATACTGTGAACTTTTAACAATTCACTAGTAAAATATTTAAATTAATAGTAGTATAATGTTGTTATATTTTATTTTTAATTTAATTATAATAAAAATTATATTTAATTTTAATATTTATGTAATATAATTCGTAAAGTTTAACATGTTATTAATTACTAAAGTTTCTTTCTTAAGTTAGTTTTATGTAATACTATAATTTGTGTTTTGAATTGCAAATGAGATTCTAATTAGCAAAGGATGAGCAATAAAATTGCCAAAACTTTCGATTAACTCAACCAAAGGCAGTAATAGAGTCACGTGATATAAAATGATAGTGATATATTTATTTTAATGTTAATTATAATGCAATTATATGGATGTTCATATTTATAAACTTTAGAGTATGAAGTTACTTTTAAGTTAACTTTATACTCTAAGGTTTAGAGTGTAATTTATATCAATATAAAACTAGTACTTTTTATTATTAAATATATTATATTCATTTCTCTCTTTAATACTCATGTATATTTGTATTTATTACATTTATTTATATTTTTTATTACAAATAAATAAAAGATTTTTAGATTTTACCGCAAAAAGACAATAAAATACGGGATCACCTTTAAAAAGGGTCTGAAAAAATACTAAACCTCTAAATGGGCAATGGTCATTGTCACGCATTTATAAGTATTAAATCTCATGATGAATCACTCACGCTTTTTTTGTACACAGACAGAGGCTAATCCCCGATCCGAATATATATATATCATCACACTTCTAAATCCTTTATATATTTCCCTTATATTTAGTTTATTACCGCATTTTGAAGATCATTTTCTCGTTTTTGGACCGATTCAGTTGTAATGGCAATTTCCGTCCTTTTTTTGCCTCAATATATATCCGTGTATTTCTATATTTCTATTCTCAAGTGACCATAGTCCGGGTTTATACCGGATTAGTAGTTTTTGAGTCATCAAAAGTCATTTGAGTCATTTTCAATGTTCTAAATTAATAATATGTTTGGATATATTTAATCATTTTTCTATTCTTTAGCGTGACTTTTATAATAATTTTCTAATAATTTATAAAATTGTAATTATGTAAAGTTTTTTATAAATGTAATAATTTAATTTAATATAATGTCTTATATATAATTATATGAATTAATAATGATAAATTAATAAAAAAAAATTAAATAAAAAAATCACCATGATTTTTTAATAACTATTTTTTGAGAATTAATTTTAAAAGTTATGATCCAAGTTAGTATCATATAGTCCTGGAATAAGTCATACAAAGGTCTGATCATCCTTATTCTTGAGTCATGAGGAGAGTTATCTTTGAGTAGTTTTCTCTATTTCATGTGAATCTCCGCCCCATCACTATTTACTGATCTCTCTCTTTCTCTCCCTCTATCTCTTTCACTATTACTATTACACTCGCATTGCACGTGCCAAATAAAACCACACGTACGTGCATTTCTCATTTGAGAGTGGTAATTCAACACTGATGATGTGATGAGAATCCATAATAAGTTTATATATTTGCCTCTCTTTTGGTGCTTCTTTTGGTGTTTTCAGTGCCGCCTCAAGACCCATGAAGTCTTTGAAAAGATTTTCTTTGGG
>JAQIWM010000056.1:0-17863 GCA_034695285.1 Eniochthonius minutissimus | reverse complement strand
TGTTTGGCACTTGAGATGCTCTTTCTTTATTATCTTACGTCATTCGATATAAAAATGTGTATTGCAACAGCCATTTAATCATAGTGTTTGTAAAATACAAACATAATGTACAATAACATACGTATACACAAAACTCGAGTAATCACATTTGGCTCCACCATAATCCTCATAATGCTTTACATTTCACACGTGTACTTTCCTCTCTCTCCCCTCTCTCTCTTTTATCCGTTGTGATTCTTGTTATGCACAATGACAAATGTATCTCTAATGTCTTTCAAACCGAAAGACGGAATAAGTAAAAAGCGATTACAGACTCCATCAGTTCTTTGTTTGAGAAGCGCGTGTCTATTTATAGTATTTTTTTCTTCACTTTCAACGTTCGAATTTCTGTGTGTATTCTATTTTTTGTTAGTTCTATGATTGGCTAAATGCAGGAAATCGTTGCGGGAGAGAGACAATTTGTTTAACACTTTCCTGTTTCCAGACATTGCTGAATCTTTGAGTCGGGATTTTCTCTCTTTACTCTTGTATCGTATACATTGGCTTTGGAACATGTCGCGATGTGTTTTTTGTGGATTCTTTACTGACGATCCAATATATCATTTGTATGTCTTTTTCCCTCTTTATTCTTAAAGTCCGGAGGCGTGTAACTGATTCCCTTCACTGATATTCATTAATTTTGTATAATTACATAAGCGAATAGTTCGAGAATAGATGCGTTTATCATTAAAATTTCGTTTGTACGTCAGAGTTATGAACAAATGTTAGTAAAATCACTTTTTTCATCTCTGGTGATGTTTTAAAGTAAAAAAGAAGAATAAAGAATAAGAAGATTCTTATTCAATGCTAAAAATTGTTTCAACAGAGTATTCAAAACTGTTCTTTTTCTGACTTTACTGTACTTTACTGACTATACTTTAGCATTAGGCATAAGGCACCAAAAGTTATACAAAAAATAGAATTTTTAGTTCTTTTTTGATCACTCTCAAGAGTGTTTTTAACGAGAGTCTCAGTTAATGTTTATTACCGTACAATTCCTAAAATAGTACAAAAACTTAGAAACTCATTTTGAGGACGTTACTATTTCACCATTGCGTAATTATATTGCGTATTTTTTGGTTCATCTTACTCCAGTTGCAGTTTGTGGTAAATACCATCAAAAGACACTTTTTTCTCATTTATATATTTGTTCCCTTTAACATGTTTCATAACTGTATCCTGAAATATATGACTTTGACTCAGTATAAAGTATCTGTTGGATGTTGATGTGGATTGAGCTTTGAAATGGATGTTGATGTGGATTGAGCTTCGAAATGAATGTTGATGTGGATTCAGCATCCACATGGATGCAGAATCCACATTCACATCCAACATAAGCCGGTGATTATATAATATATTGCATGCGTCGTACTTCTTTTTGCATGGTTTTTTCGCTGTTTTTCGCTCATTTTGATGCATTGAGCCAAACTTTGGTTTAATTTAGACAAATGATAGATGACTGTCAACAGCGTTCAGTGATCGCCAATTGGCGTTCCGTAAACTTTTCACTGGGAATAGGTTCCAAACTGATTTGTAGTGCATTACTTATCCCCGTAACGTGTATGTGCATAGTAACGTTAGTGTATGACTTTTTTTTGCGCGAAACGAAATAAGTCGAGTAATTTATCATCTTATTGTGGGCACTGTCACTTGTAAAATAGGAATAGGAAAGGGTCTTAAAGTCCAATCAGGGGCAATGAACATTGGATGAAGATGCTGAAGATGTATGTTGAATTATGAGACATTCCATTGGTGCGTGTCACCTCTTCAGTGTTTTTCTCACTGATGATGGTTTTGTACATCATTTTTTAAAAAAGGATCCCTCTCACAGATTCTCTCTCTCCTCTGATGCTCTCTTTTAACTGAGTTTTTTGTGCTTTGTGCTAATTATAGCCCCATGTTCATTTCCTCGATGGCGTTAATCTGATCCCAGGAGAGGCCCGTCACTTCGGCAGCATACAGAAGGCAGTAATAGTTTAAAGCGTTTATCCATGCCCTTGTGATGGCATTTCAAATTGTGTTTGCGTCGTGTGTTCGACTTTTTGCGTGTTCCTATGCATATCTTCAAACCCAATGTCAACTCTTTTTTGCACGCAATTCACTGTAACCATCACTATCACTATCAATACCCAACAAAACTGTCGCAAAGAGTCAATCTCACTTTTGAATCACTCTCTTCTCAAACTCTCAATCTTTGATCGGGATTCTGAACCGCATCAACACATTTTCTCAGACATAATCGTCATTATCGTAAAATATGCATTACACAGTGAATATAAATATAATAAAATACATATAAATATTATCAATGAATTCATACCCAATTTTATGGGCATTTTTATCTATTTTGAGGCATCATCGCGTTGCGAATTTTTCAAATTTATTTAAAGTCGACTCTGTCATTGTGCATTAATCATCAAACGAAATAAGCAATATATTTGTGGCGGATTCAGGATTTACATGCTCAATGCCTATTAAAAGTTAAAAGCATAAAATAGCCAAACTGCACTACTATACTGTCACGTGTGTACTTTAATATTTATTACTTCACTTTGCGCTTATTGAGTGTAAATTTATTGCTGAAAATTGTGTATGAAATAGAATGAGAGAGAGAGAGAGAGAGAGAGAGAGAGAAGAGAAGAGAGAGAGAGAGAGAAGAGAAGAGAGAGAGCATCAAATACGAGTGCAGAATGTTACTCATCTTTAGATACATCTTAACGATACTTGACGATGATGCAAATACTTAAATGTCTGTCTCTATATTACTTTTGATGCTATTTTTTCATCGCATTTTTATTATGATACTCACATTTTCCTATTTATATTTACATTTCTTTTTACGTAAAAACTAAGATTGGCTCAGGAATTGAAAGACGATTGTTGTAAAAAATGTGGGATCAGGACAAAGATGTATTGCGACATAAAATATAAGAGTTCCTGTAATTATATTTAGATATTGAAGAGTCTCTGTGTCTATGTGAGACAATTATGAAGAGAGTGTAAAGTGAAAAAGATACATTGCGATATAGAGAATCTGTAAAGAGGAACTCTAAAAAAGTGATTTGAGAATATAACTGTTTTGTGTGAGGGCGGTTATTTACAAAGTTGCATTTAAAAAAGTAACATGTTACTAGTAACTAGTATCTCACAAGCGGCAGGTTAAATTCCGAAAGCCTATTACAGTGTTATTTTCTAAAAATATCTCATTATTACTGTGATCATTATGGTGTTGAGGCGAAAGGAGAGAGATGAGAGGCACTTTTTGTTATCGCTCTCTTCTCCGTTTCCGCTCTTTGCCGTTTTTGATGTGCATCAACACACAAATAGGACTCTAAATGCAACAATTATGCTGTACATTGTTTCACTATCTCAAGTGATTCATGTTTTTCTTTCCATTTCAATTTGTAGCTCGAGAAACTGATTTCAAAGAACTACTTTTTGAATCTGTCAGCCAAAGAGGCATACAAAGCATATGTGCGTGCGTACGATTCCCACTCTTTGAAACACATCTTCGATGTCAACACTTTGGACCTGGTCGCCGTCGCGATGTCTTTTGGATTTCACGTCCCCCCTTTCGTTGACTTACGTATGCATCATCACTATTTATTTTTATTCTTTTTTCCTTTTACTTTAAAACGACAGTGTTCGGCAAAGATTAAAACTATAGAGCGAAGTTTATGGGACTTAATATGTTCGAAATTACATGCATTTTTCTCAATATATTATTATTATATTATAATACAATAAAAATGGGGGGCATTTTGATTGAAAATTACTAAGGAACAGACATTATTAATACAATTTGTGGGAATCCCCAAATTTTAGCCTCATGGAGGTCAACTCAGTATCCCCCGCATCAGCCGAACACTGTTGAAAATATACTTTTCTAATTGTATGTCTAACAGATGCGTTTATGACACTTTCACTTTCTTCACACTGTGATGTTCGCAGTGTGTAGTATCTTAAGCGTATCTTTACGATAATGTATGCAATTATCAAATTTTTTCTTAATTAATCTTCTCCTATGATTAGCTGTTACCGGAGTGAAGAAAGCATCCAAAATGTATCGTAAGAAGGGGAGGATCGGCAATTATGATATACCATCATATGGAAACTCGAAGAAGATTCAAAAATCTGTCATTTATAAAGCTGTACCCATCACGAAGGACAAGCGACAGTTCACCAGATGATGATGATGCTGATATTAACTGTTAAAATATGAAACAAAATAAAGTACAGAGTCACCTTAAGATGTGTCTGAAGACATATATAAGAGTAAAAGAATAAGAAGAGGCATAATGCCAAAAGATGAATAATGTTTATGAAGTTTATTAAACTCATTAAAACTGCGCAGAGTGTGACACATTTAAGTTAATAAAATACGAGCAGAGACATGTGTGTACGCGTACGTGCCGTGTATAGGGAAATTGCGATCTAAAACCAGAAATCGACTCAAATATTTTGTATATTATTACCAAAAATAAGTTTACAGCTTTAGGGGTGCGGAGATTATCATTTTCTGTATTCATCATCTTCATCATCGTCTTCATCATGTTAGTAACACATAAAAGTGGGTTTTTGGCTCCTGAAGAATGCGCGTTTATTTGAACCGTAACACGTGCAATTAGTGCCAAAATTAAGTTTTGGATCATCTCAATACTGATCATTGTTTCATTTCGTAACTCTTTTATTGTTTTCGCTTTGACCTTTATTTTATCCCTTATGATTTCGAAATATTTGAATTTGTTTCGCAACAATAGGAAACAATCGGATTAAAGAGCAAAGGTTTCGCAACAATAGGGAACAATCGGATTTAAGAGCAAAATTTGTCATGAATATTAAGAATTAAGATAAAAATGTACGTGAATGGGTTCACGATTCTTGGGAAGGGTTTTGCTCTGAGATGAGTCATAATTTACCTCCCGTGATAGTTCCTTTAGTGATACCTGAAGTAATAAATATTTCGCTTTAATATTTATAGCATATTATTATGCTGTTCCCTATGGTGAGGTTAAGCATTTGTTTGAGAATACTTTGGAGGGTTCATAATGAACCAAATGATGCAGTGATTTGTAAGATTATCAAACAAATGAGATTTACCAGAAAATGAATTAAAAACTATTGTGGGCGTAAAAATGGGCCGTTTTACTCTTTTTGGGATTTGTATTATTACTCTATACTCGAGGTAAATGTATTATACAATTTGTGACGCTTTATTCATACATTCGGTATTATTATTATTATTATTATTATTATCACACTGCGTTTGTGAGTTGAGTTATGCCTTTAGCTTAAACTTGAAATGCATGCGTTGACTAATCTTTGACTTATTTCTTTATCATGGGAATAACTATGTTATGACTATCGCTATGTGTGTATGACTCAACCTATAACTTTATAATGAATAATGATATTTAAAAATAATAAAATAAAAAGTCAGCGTTCGGAAGGGAATGTTTTGTTTGGATGCATCCCTCTGATAAAGGGATACCCAAAAAGAAAGAAGAACCTATTTTCGGTGTGTTCCAACGCATGTGTACCATCGTGATGATGATGATAGAATCTCACTATCAATGACCTTCCCCTGTTCCCCTTCACCTGTCGTAGTATATCATGCGAAACACATTCGAGAGGACGTATTTAATGCGATGATATACTGCGCCTCAGATTTTTCAATCGCACCGCGATTTATAAACTTCTTTAGGCACTTTTTCAATTGAAAAATATCGGACGGAATATTGGTAAAAGTGATGAGGGGAATGGGACTGCAGCTGCAGGTTCTTCATTACATATGCGATTAAAGGTTTCCTCGAAAATGTCTTAATCCAAATAAATTTTTAAAGAATCTCCGATTATACATGTTATGAATCGCCGATCATACATCTTAACACACCTCTGTTTAAATTTCTAATTAAAAATACATTTGCAGCGAAAATTAACCGTATTGAATTTTTTTTTAATTACTGTTAACGCCCACTGATATATTTTGACTCTTATTCACTTCTGACCTAATCTATGAGTTAACCTGACCCTTGTTGCGGCGGAGGAATTTTTTTAGAGGCGCATATTGCTCCATAAAACTCAAGACTCAGATTTAGTGATTTAAGGTTTTTCGTAATTTAAAATAAGTTTAAAAGTTGCATAACGTGTGTCTCAACCCACACGTGAAAATGCAGTATCATTCTCTATGAGTTTATTCAGTTCGCCTTCGAGTAGTATTTGAGACCCCTCAGCTGATAGTGATGTTAGTTAATGGGCGTAGAAAAAATGAACGAATTGATATTTAACACCTGTGGACAATTACTTTTGAAAACGAACGTTACACGCAAAATTAGTATCGGTTTCGCGTTACGTGCGAATATTTCGTGCATGTATCACCGTGCGACACAATGTTAGTTAACTTTGCACCAAGTGTGGGGTCATTCTGAGATCAAATGGTATTCACCTTGTATAGTATACGATAATAATTGTTATGCGGAATCATTAGTGGGGAAAGAGAGGAAAGGAAATCGCCGATAGGATATGCACACAGTTGTTTTGGTAACTCTAGTGCACAACTCTAGTACATAATCTCTTAAAGAAAGGGCCGTTTTTTAAGATTCGAAAGATATATATTCACGTGGGCGATGGTTAAAGAGCTTTTTCTTCGCCTTTATATCACTGAGAAAAAACTCGTCCCACTTTAACATACTCTTTTCATTCGACCATTAAATGTCTTTAACTGACTATAATTGCCTTTAGGGATGCTTTTGATGATCATTTATATATTTTTCTATTGATATTATTACTATTATTATTACATTGACCAATATTACTATTTTTGGGCATTCAACACCTTCCCCTTGAAGTATATCAGTGTTCGGCATAAGTGCAAAGTTTTAGATAAAGATTAAACTAGTAACTAGTAAATTAATAATAAGGGTTGAGGGGGTGGTAATTTGTTAGCAAGATTACTAAACGAAGAGCACTAAAATAGCTAAAGGGGGGGTTTGAGGGTTTCTGTATTCTGTTCTTTAAAGGAGGGTCAATACACACTTATAGTGAAATAAGATTGTTTTTTTGTGAAACAGTTGCGTATGTTCGGTGTGTACCTTTGAGTGTATATATAAATTCCTTAGGATTTGAAAATTGATGAAATATTTGAAATGCTGAAATAATCCCATATCCTTACATGATCCATCATTTTAAAGGTGCCATTCGCAACCGGCAAAAGGAAAGATTTTTGCAAAAAGCTCTTAAAAGCGCTTTTCGCGAATTTATGCGATTCTCATGCACATAATTCTTAAAGTGTACATCGTGTACCGGTGGCATTTTATTTTTTTACGTCTTAAGTTACTCGTTAGTCTATTGCACTTATCCCGATGACTTATGCCGATCTTTGATGAAGCATATGGCATTGAGTTTATGGCCTTTAATCTTCTCTCTCAAAAGGGACAGCGACAGACACAAGTGCACACCATTGAAAGTGTTTCATAATACCGTTTTTAATCCTCTTGTACTAGTAAATCCTCAGTCTATTCGCAATATTATGGTGATGACCATGACTTAGGTATACAGAGATGAAGAGTCTGAAAGGATCAGAGACCTGAAATGTTACCATAGACCTTAATATGATAAATTGCGTATTCATCAATATAGTCATGGTATGGAATTAGCACAACAGACAATACATTAGCCAAATATATGCGATTCGTATCATTATTTTTCTCAAGAGTCTTCTCACACTCCACCCAATTGAGTGTATTGCAATTTAAGGGATTATATAAGAGGCTCGAGACTTTGGGTGGAGTCGGATTGAAATAACTAAATATCAGTATTTAATATTTGAAGAGTATCAATTCAATGACCATTTCAACACTGTACTATAACCAATACACACTTTTCGGTACTTTTTGATCGGAACGCTAATCATAGACGAGAGCGTATATATTTATTATTATTAACTATGTATGGGATGAAATTACAGTAGCAAATGGTAACAATCAACTATGTGATAGTTGCATATATAAATATCTCAACTTTTTATCAAGTTATATTATTCACGGTGTATTAACTTATCATTCATTATCTATTACCCTCATTTATTTGCACACTTAAGCCGATGCAATGCGGTGTTTAACGTCTTCTTATAATGGCCAAACAAATCCAATCTCGGAATAGATGAATCAAAGATAATTTGCTATTTATGAATTTAACTATAATTTGTATGGCGAAAAATTTTCTTATGGTATACATGGTATACATGCTAATGCTTAATATTGGCAAAGATTTGAAAATTTTTTTGGCTCTTCAGTGCAGCCTTTGATGTGAGACAATTTCTAATAAAATGTGTTGTTGTTCCTGTCGTGTAGTATTATAGTTCATTGCAAGGTACATGGTATGACACTGTCTTATGCCTATAAGTCAGAATACAAGTACTAGTACTAGTACTTGAGATATAGCATAAGGACATAATCACTAGTAACATGCTTTCTTCAGTTTCTCTTTTCTTATTTTTTGTCTCAAACTCAACATCACATTAGAACGTAACGGCCACGGATTGGGTACAACCTTAAGACAGACCTTATCATAGTGTATCAAAGTATACCATACTGTATCATAGTGTTTTTCACACTGTCATATTCACAAACTCATCTGATGCGTGTAATGCAATTAACATTTAAGTCATGAGCATCATATACTCTCTTTCACTCTCTCGTATCTTTCCTCCCATAATATAACTCTGTAACTATGTGCATACAGATTTACTAACAAAATCACTAGTAACAAAATTAGGCCCAAAGGACACCAAAAAGTCGTGGTGAAACTAAACTTTGGAAAAATGCCGAAAACAACTTTCTTATTACATTTTTTCTCTTTCAAACATCATCATTTATAACCTTTTGAAAACACAAACTCGTGGCATGGCACTGTGCAACACAAACGTTCACTAGTTACTGATGATGCAGATTTAGGATCTGTCTAATCTTTCTTAAATCTATCTTCACTGTGCAAGATGATGGTTAAATATCAACTTCCAGAGGCGTATATCTATAAGTATTTTAAGTGCTTCCATGTAATAGTATTAAAGCACTTTATTATTATACAATATTTATGCATTCATCTCTATAGAGAGTGTCTTAAAACAGAAAACATTCATTGTCTTTAACTGTAATCGGTTAATTAAGAATTGAGATCTGATAATAAATTGCATTTCATGTCTTTCATATTTTATTTGATTTTTATGAACCACAAAATCTTTGATGCATAAAGATATATAACCGCAATATATTTACTACACTCCTCTCTTGTTAGTATTTATACATGCATATGATTCAAAGAAAGAGTAAATAAAAAAGAGATTGTAAATAAAAATAAACATTCCTTAGCCTTAGTACCTAATGACTGTTATTCTTAAAATAAAGTCAATAATTAGAAGTCGAAGTAAATTAAAATGAGTGGTAAATAGAAACAAGAGAATAGTGTTAACTGGCGTATGGTTCCGCCACTGAAAGTCATTTGAAGCAATTAGTCTTAAATTCAATGAATGGGTTGGGATATGAGAGAAAAGACAATTGACATTTTTTTCATTATTCGTGTCGTCATTTTTACTTTACGCTCATCTCTCATCCCATTGAACTATACAATTGTATAGTATTGAATTATACAATTACTTGTATAGTACATTCATGTCACTAAATGAATATGTTATCAGTAAAATGTTATCATATCGCACATTACTTTAATTGTGTCAAAAGAGAGAGGCTTTTGATTAAAAGACACAACTTTCAACTCCTTCAGAATATATAAATGTAGTTTAGTAATAGTAAAATATACCGTATTACTAACATTGAAGTAAGTGACCTGTGACCATATATGTTAAGTTCAAAATTGCGAAGGATGATGATGATACTTTTTAGTGTTTAAACGTATGGGAAGTAATATAAAAATATAATTATTATTTTTTATTATTATTTTTTATTAATAATGTTTATGTATTTATGCGTTTATTTATCATAATTTACAATGATAATGGTCATTAATGTGAAAATAATAATGAAATATTTATAACTTTTTGCCAATGTATGGGTTAATAGTTAATAACAGGAACTAAATTATGCATTAAATTTGTCATAATAATCAACTCCCCCTAAAGACCTTAAGACCCTTGATAGATAATCATATATAATCACATTACTAGTTGTAGTATATATTCCTTAAAGTGATAAGAAAAAAAGTGGAAAATAATAAATGATGAACTTTATTAATAATGCTCCATAAAAAAGTTTCCAAAAAGTTGGTCCACACACACATATATACACATATACATGGTAAACACAACACACGCACAAAGTTAATATAAGAAACGAGTGACTTGAGTTGATGACGTCATACAGTGTGTAGTAATACAGTGTATAGTATACAGCGTTATGTTGTGCACCATCGCCCCCTTTTGGCCCCCATTCAGAGTCTCTAAAGTTTAGAGTCTAAACCTGAAGCGGAGTGAAATCACTGCACAGTGCACTATAACTAGAGTCAGGCATTGAGTTTGGGACAAAACATAAGAGAGAGGCTCTCGACTCACACCATACCATTACATTGCAATACACGCATATATATATTGAATAAAGTGCTGAGTGAACAGAGAGAGTCTCAAAGACTCATCCACTCACATCATCATCGGCGATCACCATTCAACGACAACAATGGGTGAGAATTCAAATTCATCGTCCACAAGTACTACGACAGTGGCGAATATGACCATTAATTCTGTAACAAACAACAATATTAATATGCAATCGACAGCCGATTATTTGGCACAACTGCTAAAGGATCGTAAACAATTATCCGCATTTCCCAATGTGTTCCTTCACATCGAAAGACTTTTAGATGATGGTGAGTCATGTGATACTTAATTATTAATTAATTGTGAATCATTATATTCTCATGTGTTAGATGTGTGTGCGTTTAATAATTATCATTAATGATGATAAAATCATGTAATCATATGTAATAATATATTATCATTATGATAATTGTATATAAAAAAGGTCTAAAATGTGGTTCGGGATTGAAAATGAATGTTTAAATATATTTTAATATATTTAAATATTTTTTAATATTTTTTAATTTCAATTAAACGGTGTCTTTATTTAAAGTCAAAGTTTAGGCCATATTATGATGTTATTTAATATATTAAACGCGCATAATAACATAACATTCGTGTGTATTTCTGGTTTTTGGAGTGAGTGCAGCATCAGCAGCGCCATTCCGCAGCAATAATTTGGGGCTATAATATTGTATATCATGTTTTAATATACATTTTTCAAACCCTATGCTTATAAACTGTCAATCTGACAATCATTATTACCACAAAGGATTAGGGTTAAAAATATTGATGAATTATCACAATGTGTGTGGGGAATTGAAATGCATAATCATATAATTAAAAGCGATTTTAATTTAATTCCCAAAAGCGCATTGAAATGATTGTATGCATATAAAAAGGAACACTCTCGAGTCTGTGGGCGTGGTGCAGAAGTGGTGGTGCCAAAGGTGACCCGTGTTAGTCTCTCGCCCACGGCAGAGCACCATGTTGTGTTTAGGAGTATATCTCCAGTCATTGGAGTATCTTATAATATTCTCCTCTTCTTTAGTTAACGTTTACATTCAGGTTGTGTAACATTTGTGTTGTGATGTTCCCCTTTTGAAGCGAATTTCTTTCACTATTCTCAGCCTTTGCAATTTACTTTTTTATTTATTTATTAAGCATTAGTTTCTCGCCCCAACGCATGTGTCACGCGTCTTTTGCGCGTTAAACACAAATCTGCATCAATATTTTGCCATAACTTCTAAAGTATTGAATTTATTGCTTTCAAACTTTGGCATAACCAAACTTTATCATGCAAATAATACTATTGCCAAATATGACATTTTTTATCATATTTTTAGTGACAAAAAATGTGATTATTGTTTACAGATGATGATTTTACCTTTCATCAGATACAAATGATTAATATTATTAAACTTTTTATACATTCTCATTTTGTTTCTCAATTTACCATTCACCAGTGCGTTGGTGTGACTCAATCGTTGTTTTTGTTTGTGTCACCATCCCCTACTTTTTTAGTTTACTTTTTTAATTTAATTTCACTTTTTATTCACTAAAAAGTCATATAAATTAATATATTAACATTTAATAACGAAATATTTGAATAAATGAATTAATTGCCCTCATTTTTTAATAAATAATTTAAAAAATGTGAATTAAAAATATACAAATGAGCTATTGTTACACAAATGTCATAACATAGACCCATAAAAATGTGCACTTTGCCAATAAATACAAAAATCATAACGTATATAATTTGCATATTTAATTGAGGTTTTAGTGTTAAGCCCTTAACATTTTACGGTATTTTTGTTTTTTTGTTTTTCGATTCATTAATATGTATACACACACATATGTATACACACACCGTTAGGGCATTGATGCATGATATTTCCACACATTTTGTGCTTTCGCTTTCGTTCTCTATTATCCAATTTGTCTTCGCATGGATGAAAAACATAGGGACATATCACCACGTGAGAGATATACTAAAACCTTAAACCAGACTCTAATGTGATATTGTTTTTCTGCTCTGTTGCTACGTTGTGGTACGTTAACGACACACGAAATACTCTTCAATTCATACTATTCCTTTGAAACTTTCGAGAAACACACACCCACACACTGTTTTGTTTATTATAAATACTATTTATTAACGGACATAAATACTTCTCAATAAAAAATATTTTTATATATTTCCTAAACTGTGAACAGTCTAAAAGTAATTGCAAACATTGTTTATCTCCTCCTTTTTGTCCCGATCTGCAAAAGACAGGTGTATATGTGTATGTGTATATGTATATATGTATATTTCAAAACGCAAGTATCGTACACACACATAATGCATAATTCATATGTTGATAAGAAATACATCAATATTTAGTATTGTATTGTATATCCGAATGTGTATATAATCAAATACTATATGTTTGAATAACTGTTGCACAGTTTTCTGTATTAAAATAGTTGTTTCACATGCTATTGGCATCACTTCCTTTTCGCAATATTTTTTTTAAAGTTTACTCGAAAAGGGAAATGGAATATTATTAAAAAAAAAAATAAAATAAAGAAATGAGGTTATAGAGGGAGAGGGTTTTTCAAGAACATTGTTGTAATGTGTGTTGTTCAATACCTCATTTAATGAATTTGATTGATATGTATTGATTTTTGGGATCAGATTTATGTCATGAAAGGGATAAATGAATGGCGTTTTTATTTCCTCTTTACTCTTAATCTTCATATATGGCAATGGCAATCGGTTAAGAATCTCAAAGTCACGCAATAATTTTTTTTTTTACGTCTGAAGCGATAACATTTTAAATTTGATTAATAATGATGCAATAAATTAAATTAAAGATAATGATTAGTTAATGAGTGACATAATTGATTAAACACTATTAAAAGTATTGGTATGATATGATATTATTACGATATTTCTAAAAATAAAAAAAAATCACTCAAATCTCATTTCATCATGATTCATGATCCTTTTGTGATAATGATGATTGACATAACATGGAACTTTGAGTATGGGATTAAAGGACATTTACATGAACTGATAATAAACATAATTTAATAGTGATTTGTAGTACTTTAGTGTATTTCAAGTATTTATATGCGCAAATAATTGGAAACATGTAATGCTCTTAAGACTCGCAAATCACTATTTTATCGCACACACTCATAGTTAATGCTCCAATGATTACATTTTTATATATATATTATTATTATAATTTAACACCCGACTTTTTATTTGATGATGATTCAAATCACAATGAAAACAATTGATAAAAAGTGACATATGTTGACATTAACGAGTATTAAGTACCGATTCTTGAGCTTTGCATTTTCATTGAAATTTGAAAAAAGTTTTCATTCTCTTGTGACACAAATGCTCATTACCGCGATGCGGTGAATTGAGTTTTTTAAAATTGAGCAATTTTAGCATTGAATTTTAATTGCAACAATTGAAGTAAATATAAATAAATTTTGCGAAATATATTGTCAGTTTTGCGATATTTTTATCTTTGATATTTTTTAAAAGTGTAAAGATGAATCTTTATAAAGAATCAACAATCAAAAAGGGCCAATCTAAAAGAGGAAATAAAAATTCTTATATCAAGTTATATATATATATAAAAAAAATATCCGCAAATACCTGCATGTTAATAGCCACATCCATTTGAGAATTGCCTCACATGAGTGCATCTCTCTCTGAACTAAATAACTATGGAAAGGACCACATTTTGGTGATTACCGCTATAATTTTTGTATCATCAAATGAATTGATGAGAAATGCCAAAAAAACTCACTCATACATAACAAATTTTGATTTTTTATATTCTCTTTATCATTTCAATAGTTATTCTCAATGTGACCTCAGCCTTTCATCTCTCTCTCTCTCTCTCTCTCTCTCTCTCTCTCTCTCTCTCTCTCTCTCTCTCTCTCTGCGGTAAATTCCCAAACCCAAACTTTAAACGCCTCTCGAACTTTAGTCAATTTTCCATCTCTTTTTATGTAATTTCTCTCACAATTAAAGTGTCGTGTTTCGTGTTTCAGACCTCTATTTACTCATTTTCTTTATTCAATTCCTTTTTTGTAAACATGTCACTCTCATAACCACAAATTAATCGCTCGAAGCGAATATTTCAGTCGTTATAAATGCACTATTAAAAGCGATATTTATAAATGATAAATATAATCGTTTAATGAATTGAATGCATACGAAATATTGAAGACTTTTGATAAGATATTTTGGCATTTTTAATGGATATATATATATATATTTATTTAAATTTCTTTTATATTTTAAACAGAAATAAACAAAGTCCGCAGCTCACTGTTTCACATCAATGGTGTTGAAAAGAAACCTCTGATGCTCCCTGAACCCGATGGGGCTGTAGTATCACGACAGGAAAAAGTATATGTGCCTGTTGAGGAACATCCCGAGGTAAGTGACATCTTAAGAAACCACTATGCGAATAGTGCCACTATATGTGTGTGTGTTCATCTTTCTTTTAATCTCTCTCTAAAAATAGTGATAAAAAATATCTTTAAATGTTATAATGTTATTTAAAAGTCAAAGCAAAAAAGATCTAAAACTGGATTTACGCTTTCATCATTTAATTTTTATTTTTTTTTCTCCGGTTCAGTACAATTTTGTTGGACGTATTCTCGGTCCACGGGGGATGACTGCCAAACAACTTGAACAAGAAACAGGGTGTAAAATTATGGTTCGAGGACGTGGTTCGATGAGGGACAAGAAAAAGGTATTGTCTTTATATGTGTGTACATAGTCACATAATAATAAGAAAAAAACTTAAAAAAAATAATCCATTAAATTTCATTGCTCTCTTAACATTACTTTTTTCTTAACCCTTTCTGCACACACTTTAATATTAAGGGATCATAGTGTTTGTTCATTGTATTTAACACTAATCCTGTGTAAGTGATGATGACATTTTTTTCATTTCCATAATACAATATTAATGTTAATAATGTTATTAAAAAATCTTTTTAACAAACTTTAGATACCAAATGTATTTGTCACGATCTTAGAAATATCTTTTTCTCATGATAATTTAGGAGGAGCAGAATCGGGGCAAACCAAATTGGGAGCACCTCAATGACAAGTTACATGTGCTCATTACTGTTGAGGATACTAACAACAGGGCGAATGTGAAAATTCAAAGGGCTGTCGAGGAAATTAAGAAACTATTAGTGCCCATCGTATGTTACTAGCGAATTAAACTCAGTGTTCGACAAAGTGATTGCCAAAAAATTAATCCCCAAAAATACTAAACAACTTACAATTTATAATACTCAACGAATTTTACTGTGCATTAATAATGAAATTTTGGATAAAATGACCTTTACCCTCAGCAATTTGATATTTAATATTTGATATTTAATATTCAATTTAATTTAATTTAATATTACTCCTTTGCCCTCTAATCAGAGAATTCTTTAACTGTCCCTTAATTTTAGAATCATGCCGAACACTGCTGAAACGTAAATTATACGTGAAACTAAAATAGTATTTTAAAATGCTAATCTATTAACAGACTGAAGGAGAAGATGAATTGAAAAAGAGGCAACTGATGGAATTGGCGATTATAAATGGAACGTATCGTGACAGCAGCCAACGGAATAGTATGTATTGATTTAGTATAATGGATTGATGTTAAAAATGTGTATATTGACACGTATTTACTCCACAAGTAGATCTTGAGTCAGAACAGTTACACAAATTAGCGACTTCAATTCCTGTCGCACTGACGACTCCGATGCGACAGGGGACACATATGGGAACACCATTGATAATCAGTTCACGACAATTTAGTGTGCCAACATCTGCGGCTCTCATAAACGGGAGCGGACCGCCGCTGCTCACCCCCGCAGAGGCCGGTCTCCTTTACTCACCATACGGGGATTATCATTCACAATTTACTTTAACGTCACCGATTTTGGCCGAATATCCGACGACCGCATCGGGAGTTCTCGAATCGTTGTCTTCGTCTGGTGCGTTATATGGTAGATAATGACCGACATTTGTGCCATAATTACATTTTCAAACAATCAATGGCAACAATTTATATATATATATTATGATTTTAATATTCAATGTCTGTGATATAATTATACACTTACGCCATTGATATTTGTCGAATGAGACTTTTTAAGACAATGATAATGAATTATGATGATGATGATAATGATGATGAAACGGTACTGCAGTAACGAAAGCACCATTTTGATACCGGTCTTTTTTTAAATACGATTAAATGGCACTTTGAGATTTGACGCATTCTTTGTAAATCGGGTCCATTGCAACATTTTAGTTTTAGATTTATAATTAATGTTTTTGTTATTTGTAATTATTATTATTATTATTATTATTTCTTTATATTAATAGACTTTAGATTTTAGATCAATAGACAATTGCTTAATATATCAATATCACAGATCACAATATTATCGGAAGTAAATTATTATTTTAGTTTTTGGTTTAAAATATTTTATTACAAAAACTCAAATTATTTAAATTATGAAATGCGATTGTTATTCTTAATTTAAATTTAGTAAATAGTAATTTATTTATAATATAAAGAGTCAAATTATTATGAAAAAAAAGAAATTCCTTTTAAATGTAAATCACTCGTAAGAGAGGGACCAAAAAGTGCCATATGTTAACTCATTTTTAGTCAGCATTTCGTTAACTGCAGTACTTTTAAATATAATAATTAATGCATTACGGCAGCTAAAACCAGAAATTATTTATATAATTTGATAATTAAATAATTCAATAATTATTAAATAATTCGGATTAAAGTACCGCAATATCTGTTTTTAAATTTACTCTGATCAAATGAACATCATACATTGTTGTTCATTATGAAATCTCAACCATATATGTATACATTGTTTTATTTGTAATGATTTCTGATCACCATATTCAATTCAATTAATTATGTAAATTATTTTGTTTTTAGTGTTATTAAGAATTGTTTTTGGATTTGTAATTTTTTGGTTTTTATTATAATTATTATCATTCGAAAATGATTAAAGTTTTGTTCCATTTTTGTTGTTTTTATGAAAATGGTGGTCGGAGATGAGTCATTATTGACAATAGAGATAATCTAAATCCAATGTGATTAGAGATAATCCAAAGTGATTGAAAATGAGATTTATAACAAGTATTATAACGGTAAAAAGTGATCTGATTATAGTTAT
>JAQIWM010000055.1:0-18085 GCA_034695285.1 Eniochthonius minutissimus | reverse complement strand
AATACCTCACTTTTGTTATTCTTCAGGTTCATCGCCGTGGACAATTCACTCTCATGAAGAAACGCAAATGTGAAGTCGATATTGAAGATTACGTGTGTCCGATGCCATCGATTGCGTCACGAACACCGTCACTTTCTTCATCATTAAGAGAAAAGGACACAATCGCCACACACACAGCAGATAATGAAAAAGTAACGGATGTTTAATTTTTTCAGAGATGTTAAATTTTAATTTAAAAATTAATATCAATGAAATAATATTATTAAAGTCACTTTTTCATTAACTTTAATTGTGGAAATTGTGTAATGTTTACTTTATACTTAATGATGGTTTATGCATTAAAATAATTGAGTTCATTATATAATACTTTTTTAGTGTTTTAATAGAATTGTAATTCAAATTAATTTAATAAATAAGACAATAATACTGTGAAATTAAATTAATTGCAAATAAATAGTTAATGTTTCTATTTTGAAATAACATATTTTCAACAATTACTTCATTGGTTTTCAATAATTACAGTAATAATTTGTTACATGTATTCAATCAAATAATACCGTATTTATAGGAAAATTGTCTTCATCTTAATGTTAATCGTAATTATTAAATTTAATTTCTAAAAAATATCTTTCCGATTTGACTTTTGGAATTCATATTTGTATCATACGATTTGTATTTGCACATGTTTAATGAAATTACTTAAATAGTAAACACAGTAACGCACGTGCCACGTGCAGATACATAAATCATTACTTACCTGATTCACAATGAAAGTGGCATTAAACGCGCATCTTAATCTAAAATAATTATGTCTTTTGAAAGAAATTAAAAAATATATAATTATGCGCTTTTTAAAGCAATAATAAAATCAAAAGTATTGTCGTTACATTTATTTGCATTTTTATTTATATAACAAAGAGATTAAAATTAAATGTATAATAATAGAATCTTATCTTTTGTATACAGAGGTGTTATTTACTAATAATAATTGTAATAATTATTAATAATAATAAAAAAATGGACAAAAGATTATAATATAATTAATACTCAACTTTTGGTGGAATTATGATCTCATAAATTGATTGATTACTCAATAATTATTTATTATCATATATTTGGTCAGCAATGGTCATATCAGTTATTGACTGAAGGTCAAAGGTCAAAGATATACAATTAATATGATATTTACGTTTTACGCTAAAGTTATACTGTTTTTTAAAACTATTTTTTAGGGCATTTCATTTTCGAGATCATATAAATGTTTATATTTACCATTAATTAGCGCCAAATTATTTTACAAAAAAATTAAGCGCCAATTAATTATAAAGTTAATTAATAACAAAATAATAAATTGTAAATTAAAATTGAGTGCGAATTGAGTCTGTGTTTTTTCTCTTTCATTTGTAACAACAAAACACAACTTTAATTTTTACATTTAAATTTATTATTTTTATAATTTAATTAAATGTGAGCAATGAACAGACCGTTTTTAAAAACATTCCTAAACCTTTCTCTGTATTTCGGGACCATTTTCGGGTATTTTAATATCAAAATCATTCGCAATTCATAATTCAAAACCTTTCACAATCAGTGCCAACCATTTACAAGTATCTTTAGATATCACTCGTTTTACACGTGTTTCACGCGTGTTTCACGCATTTTCGCATAAAATGTGAGAAAATCAGTGGGAAATAATCAATTTACTTTCCGGAGGCGATTAAAAGTATTAATTTTAGACAATAATTATTATTTTCGATATAAAAAAAATTTTGATATTAATATTAACATATATATAGAAATTAATAACCCATTTACAAAGCAACAAAATGCATCTCTATTTTCAATTTAATATCTTTATTATTGACATTCTCATTCTATTGACAAATTTAGTGATATCATTTTACAATAGAAATGATATAATTGAACTCTTTTTCTTGGAATACAATAATCTTCAGAAATTGTCAAATAATTCGTTATTACACTCGAACGATGTTATAATGTAATAACAGCAATCAATAGAGAAATACATTTTATTGTGCAAATAATGGTATTAATATTATTATGCTTTAGGGCAGTGTTTGTAATTCCATAGTAAAAGGAAAAAGTTATTCTATAATTTGATATAATAATTTTGTATTAAAAATTGATATATCATTTCCCACGTGATTTCTCTCATTTTTTACATATTTTGTTTGATATTTTTCATTTTGTTTCATTTCACGTCCATTTTTGCGTTTACATCATTTTAATCATTATCCTCAAACACCACACATTTTATCATTTTTCTTTTAATAACATTATTATGTATTAATCCCTTTTAAATGTCAAACATAAAAGTTACTGCGGTATTAGTTTTTGTCAAAGAAAAAATTGTTAAAATACAATAATAAAATTAAATATGTAATAATTATAAAATAGTTAATTATAATAATGTGTTATAATTAAAGTGAAAAAGAAAGAGGTTTATAACAAGAATGTTATAGAAATTAATTATTATTATAATTAATTAGAAAAATTTGTTACACCGGTAATAAGACAAAAATTAAAATTGAATTTATGTTATTATTTCCATAATTTGCCATTTAATTTACAAAATACATAATAATAATCATAATCATATAAAACCAAAAATAATTAATTACTTTCTCACACTCACACTAATTTTATAAAACCAAACCTCTGTGTGTATATAAATTTATAAATTGAGTTAATTATTGGAAAAATTAAAAAATACCGCAATAAAATTTTCAATCATTCATCATCATTCCATTATCATCATTATTTACCCGAAATTATTTTCCTCAAACATTTTACTTTTCTTTAATAATAATTAATTAATAATTAATTAATTTAATAAAAAACCACTCCAAAAATGCGACCGATAAACATTTAAATCCGTGACCAGTGATTTGTATTATTATTATTTATTTAATAATATTTTTAAATATTAAATTATTAATATTATTTTATTGATTCGCGCGATGGACAACATAATTATCAAATTTTAATTAATTAATTACATCATCACAATTATTAGTTAATAAATTTTAAAGTTTTCTCTTTTTCTGTGGAAAAATCTATTCTTTTTATTATAATTATAGTTATAGTTATTATTACAAAAATTAGTGATATAATTTTTTCACATATTTCCGAAGGCACATTTAATGAGGACCTTCATTTTTGTTTAGGTTCATCTAAAATAATCATAAATCCGGATTAAGAATGTTATTAATCTAATCTAAAGTCATTTCGTAGTATCATCATCGCGAACTCAAAAAATTATGCGAAAAGTATTAATTATTATCAAAAATTAATTAATTACTTTTTTGGATGTGATAATTTCGGTATAAATTAATATTAATTTCTCATTCATTCACTCGCATTATACCCGAAAATTGTTTTACACAATCTCTATGCTCTTTCTAATTATAGTATTTTTTGATATAATAATAGTAAATTTGAATTATTTTCTTTGACATTACAAAACTATCATTTGATATTTCCTCATTTGATTACAATTACAATAAATAATTATTTACTTAATAATTAATAACAGTGTTGCCCCAAAATGTATTAAATGACACAATAATGTCGATAAATAACACGACAATTTCCATTAATCGACGCAATTTGCAAATCATTATCATTATTACGTGTGATTAAAAAAGTGATTAAAATCTCTATACAACAATAGGGTTTTGGAGGATTTACAATGATTTAGGATTAGGATAAGGATTAGTGAATTAATAATGTTAAACATGAGAAAGTTTTTTACCGATTAATATGATGTAATTTGTACTCTAAAAATTAATCGGACCTTTAACTTTCATGCTATTCACAGGGTCCTATTCACACATTCACTCCCAAAATAAACAATTAAAATAAAAATTAATAAAATTATTATAATCAGTAATTGACTGTCATTAAATTGGGCATATCTCTGTAGAGTGAAAACATTTGTGAGTTTTCAAATGCAAAATTTTCTTTTCAATTAATTGTGTATTCAGTAAAATGTGAAAAAATTGAAAAGACTTTTGATATGAGAAAAGAATTAATTGAAAAACTTTTTTACTCAAAACTCATTTCGTCAGTATATTTGCGGCGTTAAAAATCAATACATAAAAAAGCAGAGATAATTTATTTTTGCGGCACAACTCTTTCACGATATTTTAATTAAATTGACAAAAATATTGATTTAGACCCTTTCTCTGTCACTATTCTCAAGTTAATTAAAAGACATGTCTTATATCTTTTGGGAATGGAAATTTTAAAAAGAAAAATGGCATTAAATGATTTTTCTATAATTTCGCAAATTTAATATTATTTAAAATCAAAATTATTTATGTTATAATATGCGTTAATTTATCCAAAAAATTGAACAAATGTCATGTAATGAATTTGGGGGTATGCGTTTCACTATATGCAGACAGACATAGAAAGTGCCAAATAACAAGAACATGATTGAAAAATTGTACATCACTCTTTGAGTATAATAATTATTATTATCTGATACATGATTGTATAATAATCTCTCATCAGTACAATTTTACAATTATGAATTAATAAATAGTTCATGATAATATTACTAGTATTTAATAATAATATGGTTGACAAAATTCCTGAGTTCGTTTCCTGAGTTTATTATTATTATAAAATTGAACAGTAATTTTTAGAGATTAATATATATTTAATTTAAAAATTTGAATGTCAAATCATAAAGCAGCGCTTTTCTCAAAAGGGGATTAAGAATGAGGATGAATAAATGCGATAGTGAAAGGATTAAAATTTAGTCACTAAATATATGCCTTCAGAATTAATCACTCAGAGAGTAAAAGAATTTTTTAAAAAACAATGATTAAAATTATGGACGTTAATAAACTGATATCCAAAAAATAATTAAATAAAAAATAAAAATTTTAATCAATTCCCACACTTAATAACGGAGATTATGTAATTTAACGCTAAAATTGAATCGCGTGTCTCATGTCAATCGTCACAATTTCTAAATTCGTTTTTCTCTCTTAATTCACAATCACTGTCATTAACCATTCAAAGGCTGATATTTAAATGCGGATGTGGTATTTTATGCGCAATTTTTAGTCACAATTCAATGGATTAGTGAAAGAACGATTATTAAGATCGGTAATGGCGTGTCTCACAATTTAAAGATATAAAATGGTATACATCTGCGTCATTAGAAAATTAATTATACCCTTAAATAAAGGCAAAGATTTTAACTTTCGTGATATGCTAATTTCTGAAGAGATTCCAATTGAGTAATGATAATAATAATAATAATAATTTAAATTTTAGCGGCAGATGTCTGTCATCCTCTTTTTTTGACAATTCAATTATAATCATTATGGGGTCAAAAGGGGATACGAATAGAGTTAGAAATTAATGATTGAATATTGAATTCATTGTACAGGTGCCAACATTTGCATTGGACTTTCTTTAAATATCATCATAAAAATTGATTATAATTGAATAATATGTAATAAATATATTGCAACTCCTTATGTATGTATAATAATCAACTTTTATAATGAAAATATATTTGTGGTGTAATAATTATGAACTTTGAACTTAAAATTGACTAAAGATGCAAAGTATTAAATAATAGTTGTTGAGGTAGAAATTGGTTGACGGGTAATTAATTACAATCACCAATTAAATAATAATTAAATTTTTTGAAAATTAACTAAACTTATAACTCATCCTTAATAATAACTCAATCTTAATCTTAATCATAATATAATATAAAATAATATATCAAAAAATTACACTTTATAAACACGCACATTATATACATCAAACAATTTTCATGCACAAAACAAACAAATCATAGTGCGATCGCCTATATTTTCACAAAAAATTTATTTATCATTTCATGAGGTAGATATTGTTGTACGTCAAAGGTCACCGTTGAAGGGTACGACCCTTAAAAATAAAAATATAAGGGAACAGTGAGAGAAAAATTTGTGCAGAAATGTTAAGAATCAGTTAAATGCTTAAAAATGTTTTTGCAGTGAAAAAAGAGTGTGTTTAAAAAATACCGCCGCAAAGAGGTAAACAACAAACATGAGGTGTGTGTATTCACATTCTCAAATCCCCGACAGAGACAGACCTTTAGTGAGAGGGGACATCGGTTCGGGGGACAAAAGGTTCGGTTCTTACATATTATTATTATTATCATTTCAATCGCAATGCCTAACCCCATATGCAATGTGTTGCGTGGAGATTGGGTCATGAGTGAGACACAACAACAAACAGTGTAACCCAATTTCGATGTTTACTTTAATACACCATGTAAAGGTGCAAAATATATTCGTCAATAAATATATTGGAACCATTGGAAATTGGGTCTGAGAAAAGCGAATTTTTTCCAATTTTTGACGTTTTTTGAGACATTCGCAGATGGTCAAAGAAACTATACTATTGTTGTTAATATTAAAAGAAAAAGGAAATGCAAAATGCACTTTTGGGATGGGCATAAATGTTTTTTTCGTGTGAAAATTTTGTATTTTTTAAATATTAAAGGAAAAAATATATATATTAAAAAGTTTCGTGGGAAATGATAAAAATCTTTTGATTTAATCAAAAATTAGCGATTTTTTTTTTTGATATAAAAGACTAAATTAAATGACAGTTAAATTTTGACCGTTTTTAGCTCTTAACACGACTATTATCAACATTTTGACACTCCGGTTATTATTTTTTAAATTCATCGATAAAATTAATGGGACAACAAAAATTATATGCTCTATTTTAATATTTTAATTATAATTTTTGATTATATTAAAAAACAAACAAAATTGTCAGGAAATCACTAAGAAAATCGTCATCAACAAACCCGTATTATAGTAATTTTCTTAGTAATTTTTAGCAATTATTTAATTTTTAGCAATTAATTAATTTATGTGTGTAATAAAATGCAAAAAGTGATTGAAAAAACACATTAGTTTTGTATAATAATAATAATAATAAAACAATAATATTATTAAAAGGAACTTAAATATTGAGGTATATTAAAGCATTTAAATATCTGCACCCAATTAATTGATAATATATAGAGGAACCCGAAACCAGAAAATTAGTAATTTACTATAATTATTAGTTATAGTAATTAATAATATGTTTGAAAATTGCGTCAACACTTTTGAGGAACTCTATAATTTTGAAATTAATTTTTTAGAATTATTCAATGATTAAAATTAAACATTATATAATAATAGGGGATTAATTAATTAAATGAAATTAATTAATTTTTTACATATTAATAAACCCGTTGAGCTTTTTGATTATTTGGCAGCATACACATTTGTTTCTTGTAATTTAACAGAAAAACAAAAAAATTACATTATAATTAATTGAATAAAAACAAAAAATTATTTGATTTTGAAAGTCGCAAAACACAAAACACAAACACATTATGAATTTGTTATTAACTTTTTTTTGATAAAAAATCAAATAAAATAATTATAATAATTTCTAAACTCTTTTTGACATGAGGGGTCATGAGGTAGTTAATTATGTGATTATTCTAAAATTGTATTTTTAAATTACACAATCTTTATACACTTCTCTAAAGGGGTTTTTATAGTTTTTTACAATTATAACATTGCGCCGCATTCATTTATTGTTATTTTTTAGATTTTAATAACAATATTTTAATATGTGTTAATGTAAAAGTGTCGCAAATTTTTTTTGAAATTTTTAATCGAATTGAGGAACTAGAGTTTGAAGTTTGATGTCAGTTACCGATTTTTTAAATTGTTTCAATAGTATTTAAGTGATTTTTTAAAAATGGATTTTAAATCCAAAATTCACTCATTTGGTTATGATTACGGCAGACTTTTGAGGTAAGAATATCGGCATTAAAGTGTATCGCCCAAAAAGTGTTTTTGATTTAACTCTAATTTGTTTACATTAATGCATCTAAAATCACATTTCCATACGATAATTTTAATAAATAATTTTTTCGCCTTTAATTTTACTATTTTTATCATTAATTGAATAATCTTCAATCGCATTAATTATAATTAATTTCTAAAATGTCTCTTTCAAAGTCATTCAAAAGCATCATTCGATGAGAATATTGTTTGAGATCAGTCACTTGTGTATGTGTATGTGATATAAATATTTGTAAACATTTGTACCCGAAAATCATATATGAAAAAATTATTACAAATTAAATATTCAAATAATAATGTACATAAAAATGGAAATTAAATTGAGGTCCGATAATTCTCTCTTTCATTTCACTATTAATAATAATAACCCATAAAAGTTAATTAATGAATATAATTAACAATTATAAAAATTATTTGTGCGTCAATAAAACTGAACCAAAACGTTTCTGAAAACATTCTGCTAATTTTTGTAAAATATAATTATAATCCACATTCTGTATTAATCCAGCGTCATATTAATTAAAAATAAATATAAATAATGCGATAAAAAATTACTATTATCGTAGAGGAATGTGATATTTGAGACACATCAGCGGCCGATATTTTAAGATGTAAAAAAAGCTGCACTTAAATTTGAGGGCATTTTTTGATCATCATTAATTTGAACACTTAATTAAAATTATAATAATAAAAAACTAGTATTAAATGAGGTATATCGTTTCAAATTAGCGGTGAATTATTAAAATTATAATAATTGATTAATTCCGGCCTTTGACCGGAATTTAATTTTTCACCCTTAATATTGTTTCGAAAAAAGAATCATCGTCGTGTCACACATTTATGTCTTTCATAATATAATATATTAAATTAATTGCGGTCACTTTAGTGATTAATTGTCCAATCAAAACACAACAATATTTTCCATATTAACCATTCAAATGGATTATAGGAATTAGTCACGAGGAACCCATTGAATTATCATTTTTAAAATTAATCATTAAATTACACACAAAACTTATCTGACACTCGTGCCCAAACGGCAGTGCGACGATTATATTAATTTAATGATGATTTATCAGCATGTCGTGGTCTTAGGCTTTGTGGTCAGTGATATCGCCTGATGACCGTTTCCCTGATTGTGATCACCATTCTGATCTTCGGCATCGGTGGCATCATCATCATCAACACCGCCATTGCCATTATTATCACTCGAGTCCTGTGTCCCTCCGCCGGAGTGACGCACAATACGCACTGCTGTTAAATCATGGAGATGGTCATCATCATCATCATCATAGTGGTCAGAGTCATTAACATAGTCGAGTTCTTCATCATCTTCATCGTCCACTTCTTCTTCAATTGGTTCTGCTTCTGAATCAACATCACTGCGCGATCGCGATAAATCGAGAACATCATCTGTTGACGAATGTCCATGAATATGACCATGACTGTGGCCATATCCGCGCGGTACAATTACTGACAATGCTGTTGGCGATTGGATACCCGGAGATAGAGATAAATTGAGCGGTTGTGTCTGTATCGAATCTCTCTCCTGAAGAAACAGTTCTCTATGTTGAGGCGTCAATATCCTGATGGTCTGTCGCGGCTTTCGACGTGATTTCGGTGGTCCCGAATCCATCATATCTCTGACAGAACCTCCGGAATGAGCAACGGGGGGACCTCCAATGGGACTAAGCGATGAACTTTGCGATACTGTAGATGCGGGCATATGATGATAGAAAGAACTCGTCGCTGCCGCCGCGAGAGCGGCTGTTGATGAGGACACTGTGGCCGTGGGACCAATTGAAGATTGTGGTTCATCACCGGAAACTGATCGCAAAAGCGCAGGCACGAGCTGTTCATAGGCTTTAGGACGTCGACCGCGTCGTGGTTTCCCAATATTGGCCTCATCCTTTGGGCACTTATGGTGCATCAGATGGTGGCGTCTTCTGAACCGCCCGAGGCACTTAATACACTCGAATGGTTTCTCACCCTTATGTATTAACATATGAGCTTTCAGTTGATTACTGTCCGAAAATCGGGACGTGCACAGTTCACAGGCATACGGCCGCTCTCCGGTATGCACCCGAAGATGCCGCCGGAGGTTCGCAACCTGAACAAATTGCCGTTCGCAGTGTGTGCAGTGATATGGTTTCTCTCCGGTGTGTAATCGCATATGAGTTTTAAGATGATGATCGCGCGTGAATCGCTTATGGCATTCGCGACACTCAAATGGTTTCTCACCCGTGTGTGTCCGTTCATGATTCTGAAGAACATGTTTGTATCCGAAACACCGGTTACAAACCTGACAGACAAACACTTTATCGCGATGTCCGCCCGGACCTGTGGTCGTTGTCGTACTCGTGGTTGATCCGCTTCCCGGTGAATCTGCCGCTCGCGGTTTTGGTCCCGGTTTGGATGTCACCGGTCCCATTGATAGGGACAGGGGTGAGGCTGAATTGGACCCATCAGGAGATGATGAATTTTTAGAGTGTGAACTGTTAGCACCCGAATGGGCACTTCGAGCAGCGGCAGACGCCAGTTCTGCCAACAATATCCTATTGGGATCTGTGTGATGACCGACGGCAGAAAATGGTATCCCTGAGGCCGCTGCCGCCGCCGCCAAATCTGTTCCAATTGCCACTAAAGCATTTCCCACTAAATGTGCACGTACGGCCTCTACAGCCTCAAGAGCACTCCGTGACCTCCGCAATGGTGATGACGTGATTACACTCACACCGCTTACGCGGTCAGTGCCGTTTGTGGACGACGACACTTTGGACCCGTTCGATGACCCCGATGATAAGTGAGATGCGGTTGGATGATGGTGATGATGGTCTCTGTCCCGATGATCAATGGCATCATTGCTGCTGCCGGCATCTCCTTCGGCTTCTTTCATCCTCCGTCAATACCCGTAGAAAATGCGGGTTGACCCAACCTTTGTAATGAAATGCGAATTAGTTTTAGCATATTATAAAGCGTGAGATAAGATTAAGTTAATGTTTAAATTAAAGTACTAAATCATTAATATAATTTAACATTAACAGTTAATTTATTATTTTAAAATTTATAAAAAAAATCTCACATTTATATAAATTTCTAATTTCACTTCATTCAATTAACAAAATAATTAATTATAATTAAATTTTGATTTAAAAGGAACTTTTAGTTAAAGTTAAGTTAAGGAACATTATACATTATGTCCATAGACACAAATAGAGAATGTGTTTCAAAATGTGAATGTGAACGTGAAAGTGCTTGAGAGAGAAGAGGCGTATTACAACATTCGCGGACCCAATGTCATTGGATTGGGGAAACGGGGATAAGGTTTTCAGTGATCGGTGATAACCCCACAGGAGAAGCCAAAAGAGTATTTCAAAAAACTGAATCAGTCTCAAGGTTCAGTTTATTCAATACCCAAAAAGAACTGCAATTGATATAATAATAATAAATAAATACGAAATTTTTACTTTTATTCTAAGGGTTGGGACCGTCGCAACTTTTGGACGGTCCATTCATAGAATTTTCTTGAGAAGCATCATGAAAATCGGGTCATCGCGTACTTTCCCGTCAGACACACTTTGGCACACATTTTTCGTTTATTTTCCCCCTTTTTCGCTCTCATCACATAGTCCATTGTTGCAGTTACAATTTATTTTATATAAGGATTTTTTGAAACGCTATAACTGAGTGAAAGTGGGTACGGGGATTTCAATTGCATCCATTCCAATGTCATTCTATCCGATGACACAAAAGAAACAGCGGTCGCAAGATCAAGGTCCAGACAGATCGAGACATTCAAAAATCTCCCGTTCACACCCCTATCACCTGCCCCCTGTTAACATTTCCTCTTTTTTTGTGTGTGTCCAACACTCACATACAAAAAACTTTCACTCTCTCTTTTGATCCCATCATCTGCCCCTTCCTCCACTTTCTCTTTCTTCGCTTTTTTCTTTCTGTACCCAAATGTCAGCATCGAAGTAAAAGGACCCGATGGTCCCTTTCTCTTCTTCCTCTGTCCCTCAGACCTGAAGACCTACTTTTTTGCACTTAAGGGTGACATTCGATGAAATATTGTGTGCGCATATTTTATTATTTCTCATTCTCTAACCGCCCCCTTAAATGTGTCCCCATCCTCGAGTGTCCCCCTACAGTATGAGTCTCTTTCCCCCATGCAAATGCGGCAATTTTTGCAAAAGAGAGACTGAAAAAAATAATAATAAATTCTTGCGTACTGTTACCACGGAGATAAGAGTCAAACGGGGGATGACATCAGAGGATGACAGTGGGGGTCAGAGGGGTGAAGCGAAAATACAAAAAAAATGTGTAGTTTTTTGAGTAAAGATGAACACATAGAACTAAGTATATTTTCTTTGAGGGTTATATGTATTGAACGGGTTTATGTTTAAAACCCTTTTGGTTCGGCTCAAGGGTTAAGCATTAACCCATTGTAAGGAAAAGGGTTTTACACAGAATAGTATATTTAAGGCTGAAATAAGTGAATATGAACCAAAGGATAACATCAAAATTTGTATCAAAATTTGTATAGAAAATTGCACCATTTTTAAAACTGATAATTATTTGGTGCTTAAATTTATATCGTCCCAATTACATTACATTAAGAGACATGACATTACATTACCCTCCCATGAACTTTTAGACAAAATTATTACAAATATTATTATCTAATCATTGAGCCAATATATACCATTTTGAGCCTATTTACCAATCGACCCCAAAGTCCTCCCTCCTCCAAAAAGACCCTTAAGAAGCCACCATCAGGTCACTAACATTTGGAATTATCCTGTTTTCAATGCACAGGAATGTTTACAGTTTGATAACAAAATGCAATATATTATACAACAATGTATTGTATTAATATTGTGCATGTACAATGTATTACATCACAACCGTTTGTTTGTTGCTCATGAAAAATTTTATCACTCAAAAAGTAAAGGAAATTTCGTGGTCTCATATATTGTGATGTTATTATTGGAGTTGTGATAAAATTTTGAGACGCAAAACGTCAGTGATGCATATTTATATAAATATAGGTTTATATAATATCAAATATTTGCATTTTCTATTCCCTATTAATACGATGCTTTTAGCACTTTATATGGAGCAAGGTCATGATGGAGGACCCATTAGTGAGTCCAAAGGCCTAATAAATATGGCTCAATAATTGTTATTCGGACCTAATTTTTAGAGATAAGTATCAATACTTTAAGTATATGATACAAGTATTTTCAAAGTATTAAATTATGTAAAAGTTTTAACATAAATAATTTTACTTAATTTTTCAAGAAATTTATGAATTACTTTTAACAATGCCATTTGCAGCTGTCGATAGTAACTATGGTACAGTGAGCATATGACTAACATGGGACTTACACGGGCCAAAGATGAAATATTATAATACATAATAATGGGGACTGAAAATTTTTGGGAAAAGCAATGAAAAGTGAATAACTTTTAAAATTCAATAGACTCTCACTCAATTGGACAACAATGAGATCATCAATGATTCTTAAAGGAGCCACCACATGGAGATTAAGAAAAAGAGAGAGGGAAAGGGAAAGAGGAAACAATTGTCTGCCATCGATGGCATTGACACAGTGCCCTCCATCATCAGACATCATTCTTCACCATCAGGAGTTGATCCATGTGATGATGAAGAATGAAGGATCAAAAACCTTATCAATAAGAGTGACACTCTTTTTAAAGATTTTGTGGTAAAATTAATCACCACCGTGGAGTTGAGGATAATACAAATAAAGCATTTCTAATCGACAGGTAAAGAAACATCAATCTTTAAGGGACATCGATTGACCCATCAGTGGGTAATACAAATACAAGTAATAGGAGGTGATAACATGTATTAGTTTATAGACTCACATTTAGTGATAGTGATAATTCGATTGCACAATTGGATGGACATCAAAGAATTATTAGAAAAAGATCGGTGAAAGGAAATTATTTCGTGAATGATGAACAAAAACAGCGTTAAAAACGAAGATATACAATTATCTTCAGCTATAAATATATTAATATATCACCACATGAAAACAATATCATTAACGTAGAGATAGTAATAATATAGGGTCATGTTATTGTTGGCGAAAGACAAACTTTCACAGTAAAAATTTGCGACAATAATTATAATAATTATGTAAAAATTTATTTCCACACGATTATGATAGAGACATCACATTCCAATTGTTCCCATGTGAGTGGTGAAGAGGCAAAAAATAAGATGTCTTCCTTCAGTTGTGAGGGTACATCATCCACTAGTGTTTCATCAGTGGTAAAAAACAAGACACACTCATGCAGTGTCAATGGTGAGACTAAAACTTAGCCACAGTCATAGGGAATAGCGAAGGGTATTGAGAGAGAGGAGCAGAAAATGGATCAATACTATTTTTTAGAAGCGCCGGATACTGTAAATGAGCATCAATTCATCACACTCTAAGACTCCATTAAAAACCACAAAAAGGGTTCTTACAAATGTGACAATAGAGTTAAGAAATAAGGAGTTAAGAAAAAATTGCGGGCGCGTGCATTAAATAATGGGCACGTCGCACGTACGATTTTTGGGCGCAAATGCAGAAAAGGCTGCGGATATGTATAAAAAACATATATACATGAGTGAGAGAACCAAAAACCGTATGATAAAACCCTTCAAAAGGTTCACAATGAAAGAGTTTTTTATACTGAATTTTGTTGTCGCAGACACCGATAGAATTGAAAAGAGAAAAATCTTTTCACAAAAGATACACATCAAAATAGGGGCGTCACAAATAACAAAAAACATTTCATTATGTGGATCATTGCATATGATTTATTAATCATATATTGAAATATAATATAAGTAAAGTAAAGTTTTTATAATATAAAAAACTTTTCCAATCAAATCATAGTTTTTTCGTTTTCAATCAAAAAAATTAGGGTTTGAAAATCGTTGGAAAACGGGTGTATGTATAAAGGGTTAAAATCATTAATCATTGATTAAAAATAATGCACATTCAATGAGTATTTAATCAATTTTAAAAATAAAAAATATAATGGTAAAAAGTAAAAAATCACGCATATAAAAAACCATACCTCTTTTTCAGTGTAAAGATTGTGAAAGACGCAAAAAACACAAAATATCGATTTTCTTCACTCAGAGACGCACTCCGTTCGCACACACATCGCGCACTGAAAAATTTTTAACCCTTTTTTGTTCTTCACTCTGATGGCTCTAAACTCTTTTCTCAACAAAATGAAGACGATGCTCATCATCATTTACTCTTTTACTTTTGATGCAAAAGTGTGCATCTCTATCCGCGGAGCGGAATTAAATTATCTCTTAAAGAAAAGAGTCTCATTCACTTCACTAAAGTTATGCAATAATAATAATAATAACACATTTAATAGAAAATGCTAAAATATTTGTCTGAAATTTAAAAAACTTTTATATGCATAAAAAATGAAGTCTTATGTCAGTCCTTAAGACACATACTGTAATGTGAAAAACAAAATATTTGTCGATCCTTTTTATGTAAAAAACTTTTTGGGGCAACTCTTAGATAAGGACTACCGCCAGTGACTGGTGACTTTTAAGCCTCAACTGGCAATGGACTCTAAAGTCTAAAGGTGCCCATCAGGAGATGGCTAAAAGATGTTGTGCAAGAGGTTGAACATCACAAATGCCACTCTCAGAGGGCTAACTTTTTGGTAAAGCAAAACACTGGGGAAGGGCCAAAGAACTCTCACTTTTAAAGAAAAGACTTAAGACGTGGACCCTTTGCAGAGGTCCATTCGTAGGGTCAACAATAATAATAATACAAACTGATTATGATGTAAGACGAAAAAATATATTTCGAAAATATGATGCAAATAAACACCATCTGCTTTAAGGGTGTGTTATATGTGAGTGGGAGATGATGAATACGATACTTATATGTATGTATTCAATTTACTTTTTATATTTACAGTAAAGTAAAATAATAAACATTTTATGTTTAATAAGAAAGTGAAAAACGTTTTTAATAATATATCGTTAAATAATTATAAAAAATTTATGATATTTTTGCGCTTTAAAAATATGCTTAAAACGAAACACTATTTCTTAAAAATATATTTTTTCGTTTTTCAAAGAAATATATAAACGAATAAATGTGACATGAATCACAATGAGATTAGAGTCACTATGAAAGTCGATATTAACTTTTATTTGTGTCATTAGTATAAAAGACCCTTTTACTAAAATTAAAATAAAAGTGCAATTTATATTTTATTTTATGATATGACTTATGTCGAACTCTGTTTATTGCATAAAAAATGTCTTATGTTTTATTAATAATAAAAACAATAATTTAAATGCGTAAATAATAAGAGTAAAATAAATTTGATAAAATTTTAACAATGATTAAAATTTAGTGAATATAGATTAAGGATAATGCCAGAGCCATGCCCACGCTGTTGGGGCATCAATGAGTGGCCAATGGGTTTGTGGTATCAAAGAGGTGGAGAATGGAGAGGATCAAAGGGATGAGAGTGGATGGAGATGTGGACGATGGAGAGAGGTGTGGTTTTGTACTACTCTCAAGTGAGTGAAAGCGTAAAAGAGTGAACAGAGCTTTACTCAAATGCCTATTGGGGAATGAGAAAGGGTATTGTTGCTAATGCCAAAGTACATTACAGAGTAATGTTTCACAGTAAATTGGCAGAAAAGTGATTTCTTTTTTGTTGTAATGTCGTGTTTTAGGTTTGAGTAAAGGTACAGGATAATGCATTGTTAAATACGCTGTTCAATTATATTACAGCGTTAATTTCAATATTACTTTTTAAGAGAATAAATCTCTGTAAAAATAAAATTTTTAAAAAATTAATAAAATATTTAAAGATTAACCAAATCCTATATTTTATAAAGTTATTATTTCAATAATAAAGTTTGCAAATATTAAGTTTCTCCTGTATCTGTAAAAATCTCTGCAAAAGATATAGAGAAACACAGATATACAGGAATTATTAGAAAAGAAATATATATTAAACATGAAAGGAAAAGATTGTGATTGTGCCGTTTGCGTCAAAATATTTGTATCTCTTTTGTCCATTTCGGGTCATTTTATTACATATTACATAATAATACTCATATTTCTCTTCACATTCATAGATAAATATTAAATAACGAAAGAAATATTTTCATTTAATAGAGAGACATATCTTAATACTAATGATAGAAATAATGATCAAATATGGATATAGAAAGAGATTTATAAAATACCTATCATATGAATAATCATTAGTAAACTAATACCTGATAATAATTACTCAAAAAGAAAAAATTCGTTTATTTCATTTTGATTTACTCATGCAATAGATAGCAAAACAAAAATGGAGTTCTCTTTTTAAAAGTAAATACATGTATCTATGGTATTGACATCGAATTATTGAAACGTTTCGAAACTAAAAATAGATATATCTAAAAAACAAAATATAAGTGTTATCAGTAAACAAACGATTGTCCGACAGAATGAAAGTGTCAAAAACCTCATGAAGAAGTGAATAATAATAATAATAATAATAATAATAATAATATGTGACCAAAAAGCTGAAGAGACTTTAAAACGGACCTCTGAAATTGATTTGTTTATTCCGTTAAATCTAAAACCCGAACGAAAAAACTGAAAAATAAGAAACCAGTTCTGGAATTCCGCACAGCATCAGACGGATTATATTATCTGTTATGTACTACATTATTGTCTGTCTGTCTGTGAGTCTGACCTCACAACAGAAACCCCAAAAAGGTAATACGCAAAAAAGTTGTGTAACTATTATATGAATACTATGCATGGTCCTATGGTACAATGACCCCTATCAGTGTGCCAATCATTAGTATTTGGCCCTTATAAGTTAAGGTGTACCTGAGAGTGGAGAGAAAATGTTGTAAACAGGTGAAGGAAGTTGATGATGATGAGAAAGAGAAAAACAACGCATTGGCCTTTTACAGTACACTCACGTTAAGGCCTTTAACTGCCTTCGCCTTTAGGCAGCTCTTTACAGACATGAGTAACAATTTTTTGGGGGATTAGAGGACGAAAATCGTAGGGTCAACACAATTAGGGTCAATACATTGCTATAAATTAATTTTATATATTAAACTAAATAAATACTCACTTTTTTAAAAT
>JAQIWM010000054.1:0-18242 GCA_034695285.1 Eniochthonius minutissimus | reverse complement strand
AACGGATTGTACACCACCGCATGAAATGCATTGTTGCATCGTGCCAATATAAACGGCTCACGCGATGGTCCTCTCACATCCCATATACAAACACGACCATCGTCACACGCGGTCGCAATTATATTATCATCAATTGGGTCGACGGAAATGCCATAAATGGCATCAGTGTGTAGTATGACATCGACAGTTTCACACGTTTGTGCGTCGTGAATCATCACCAATTCATCATTTCCCGCGGAGAAGAGTCTGTTACAATGTGAATCAAATCCGAGACAAAAGATATTACTGTTGTGTTCGCCTTTCATTACGGAGGCGATTCCAACATTTGAGATCGCTTTTTCGACATTCCAAAGGAGAACTCTTCGATCATCACCACCTTATGATGGAATGAGATTAATTTAATAATAATTCAATACTAAAATGTGATTAATCATTACCTGAGACCATCCATTGACCATTATCGGAGAATTCGATTGCATTGACACATCCAAAATGTGCATATAAATCTTTTCGATACAAATTCTTTGCGCAATTGAATCGTCCTCTGATTATATCAGTTCCGTACTTATTCATTGATATATCATCATATTCACGTTTCATTAAACTGATTGCTGTGTTTATACTATTTTTTTGACCAAATGATTGTGAAATGGAACCATTTGAAGCCATTGTTGTGCTGTGTTTGGGACTGCAATTGACAGTGCGTGTTCATGTGAATGAGAGACTCTGAATGTTGTTGTTTTGGCAGTGGAGACATGAGCGTCAATTATGTTATTATTTTAACATCCCTTTTTGCATTATTAAATAACAATTGTTATTGTGTTTGAACCCCTGTTTTTTAATTCTCACGTTATTTATGTTATTTTCTTGACCATTCTGTAAAATGCTGCAAAATCTTGCATCAGGGAATCAGTGCGTACAGTCACGTGTGTTATAAGTAAGGCCCTAACATATGGAAAATGAAAGAAATTTTTTCTCTTTTTGCATATGAAGCGTTTATTATAAGCACACTCATCTGACAATATAAAAAAGGTCCAAATGAACCACACAATATATGGTAAATTAAGTATTATTATTATATATACAGTTATAAGTGTTTTTATTTTTCATAAAAAAGTGACGGCGTTTGACTTTAAAACTTTAAATGATGAATGACACAAAAGGTTAATAAAATTAATAATATTATCATTGTATCATTGTATATTATCATTTGTATTTAATCGAAATCTGATTAATCTTCAGGAGACTCAAATCCTTTGCACATATCGTGGCACGACTCAGTGTGGTTTCCGGTGCTGAACCAAAGCAATGTTTTGGATTATTTTTCCGAACGCACCAATCCATTTTACGACAGAACGTGCAACAATGAAATCGTTAAAATGCAAAGAGTTAATCATGAACAACTTAAGTGAGTATTTTTATCAATTATTAAATTAATAATCAATTAATTACAAATTTCGAATGTTTACGCATTTGAATATATTGAAAAATGTGTTTATAAATGTTATTTTAACGTCATTTAAAATGAGTCATTTCATTAATACAGCAAAACCTGTAAAGTCGATCACCTGTGTATGTCTCACACAATTTTACAGTCCCGACGGTGATCGACTTATACAGGTTTTGCTGTACATTAATACAGCGTTTCATTTTCATTCATGTGCAGATCATTTTCCTCACGTGTGTATCGTTCGCACATGTTTTGTTTACATTTACATGTGTGATGATTATACATGTGCTTTTTGTAAATAATTTAAATAATTTTTAATTAATTAATTGTTAATTAAATTGTGAGCAAAAGACTAATTCACACGTGTAATTAACACGGTCACTTCTTTCGTGTCCATAACAGTCCCAAATTGAATAAATAAAAAGTTTTTATTTATTTATTTATTTCATTTTAACGTGATATGAAAGTGAATTTCACACCGCAGTTAGTCTCTGACATATGAAGAAAATGATCTGCTCACGAATCAAAAGGTTGTAAATCAATTTATTCACTTTTAAGTTTTAACAATAATCAAAACTTTTATAAAAAATTATCATTTTTTGAATAATGTTTTGATTATTTAATTAATTAAATATTATCAATTTGATTGTGATTAATTTTGTTTTAACTCAATTTTATTATACCGAATTTCCGATGTATAATCCGCTGATGACGAAATAGGAAGGCTTTGAATTAAGCAAAAGTGTGCGGATAATACGCGGAAATGACGGTGATTGTTTTTTACACGATAATAAGAGATTTTTGTTTTAATTGCAACAATAGCAATATGCAAGGAATTGAGTACATATTACTCCACGTTCAGGAACCGATTTTATACGTGATCCGTAAACAGCTCCGACACACTCCAACACAAGTTACACCGATGTCGGATTATTATATTCTCGCGGGAGTCGTGTATCAAGCCCCAGACTTAAACACTCTTATAAATTCACGAATTCAGACGACACTCCATCATCTTCAGTCGGGTTTTGAAGAGGCGCATTCATATTCACGATATCATCCATCAAAAGGATATTGGTGGGAGTTCAACAGAGATGGTGAAAAGGATACCAAAGAAAAGACATCGGATAAATCCACGAAAGACAAAGTCAAAGATGAGACAATGAGTACCAAATTTCAACGTAAACGCGTCGATATACTTCTTAATGAATTGGCAAAAAAGTTCCCTCCGAAGGTGCCGCCGTCACTCCAATCGCAGCATTTGCCCGATAAACAATTACCACAATCCGCTTCTAATTCAACAGTCGGTGATCCTGAAACCGTTAAAACCGATATTAAAGTGGAAAAAGTGGACATTGTCCCGAGTAATGTTTCCAATTCTGGAACCACTAATCCCGTCATACGATCCGCGGCCATAAGTGGAGGACCTCCGGAAAAGAAATCACGACTTAATTAACATCATCTTTTTTATATATTTATTTATTATCATTTACAATTTCGAATCTTTTTCAATAAAATATCAAAGAACAAAATCAAATGCATGTTCACTTTCGAGCGTTTTATTAATTGTATATGAGTATTGAACTTAAATAATGTCGAAGAGTATCTTAAGATGAATATAAAATTTGAAAATGTTTGAATTTTGAGAATATTTCAGATTATTTGAGAAATGAATAAATTATTTGCGAAATGAATAAATTATTTAAGAAATGAATTAAAAAATACAATAAAAAGATATGTTTTAACGTTAATAACTGATTAGAGATGACACCACTTTACGTTTGAAAAGTATGATTATTAATTTTTTATTTATTATTATATAATTAATTCTTTTATAAATTGCACGGACGTGTATTTAAAATGCACTAAATCATTCTGATGATAGTAATCTTTAACATTGATTTTAATTTTTTATTTAAATTAAATTTATTTGTTATTAATGTAATATTTGTGTTGCATTTTACGCATTCTTTCGTAATATTTCGTATAAAACATTACCAATCATAAGAACATTTAAGATTATCATCACCCTTGAACTTTTTAACATATATTTTTATTTATTAAATACTACTTCAAAGTGAAGTGTATATTTGTCACTTGTTAATGTCACTATCTGAGGTTTGGTTTTAAACATGAAAATGATCATAAGAAAGTTAAAGAATAAAAAAAAGATAAAAATTGCGAACTTTTACTATTCACATATAATGTTTTGGATGATGATTTTTTTCGTTATCCTCTGATGTCCATGTCCGCAGTGATGTCCACTGCTACAATACGAATGATACTGTTACAGCATTTTATTAGTTTGTTAGTACCATGTCTCTATGGGGATGGCAGTGGTATTATTGGTGCTGTATATGTAACTCCCTACAATAGTGCATGCCAATAGGGTCCTTCTCTAGTGTTGTGCATGGGCGGACGTTGCATAATAGTTATGATCATGGCGTACGCCCACGTTTGTATGTATGTGACTTTCCCTGAAGATTCCAATGCATGGGGATGAAGAAAAAGGGAGAAAATACAGCATAAGAATAAAAAATACTGAAAACATACAACACACATATACATAAATGCGATAAAGATATTTGAGTCGGGCGATGATGATCATTTGAAATGCATGAGTTAATACCCCACCGATTCGTGTACAAAAAGGTATCATTTTCCCTTTTGCAATACAAATATACTTTTGGCATATATGTATGTACTTTTAAAATATATGTGTTTCTTAATATACGTGTTACAATGTTACAATGTATTTTCTGCGTCATGTATACTTTTCTCGCATCAGTATTATTATTTGTATATCCAATATGCTGTGATAGTGCAATGTCACGTTCAGTTGATTGAAAGTTACATTGAGCTATAAATTAGGTCGATCTTTGAAAACCCGTGTCATTCAGTGCCCCCCCTTCCACCATCATTTAAACATTCATTCACTGCCCCCCTCCACCATCGCCTAAACATTCATTGACTGCCCCCCCTCCACCATCACCCAAACATTGGTTGGAAAGTTGCAACATGAAGTTTATGTAAATAAAATTTTTTAAATGCAAATACTCGTAAATATGCAGGAAAAAATGTACATCGGATAGAGCTGTTCGATAACATAGCGCTTGAGGAGGAAAATTGACTGACGAGATAAGGACGTGCACTAAACGTTTAGAGAGCGATAAGCATCGGTTGAAAATTGAGGGATTGAAAAAAATAAGTCACTATCATGACAGAAATCAGACTTTTGTATTCATGCATTTTGAGACTCTAAACAGACTGCGTGATGATGATATTATTTATATGTCATATACCAACAGCAACAGAGTGTTACTGCAGTTTGCAGTATTCCTCATCATGCCATTGCCCATCGCATGGGAGAGGATCATACTGAAGAATGTGCTGAAGAAGAAGCGCATCTTCTTTCACTGCATTTTACCATTTAAACTATCACCGGTTCTTCTTCAGAAATGAATAGAAAATTGTTCCCCTTTAAGAAGGGATGGAGTGGAATCTCCCACAGAGTGAAAACTTCAGAAGGGAGGAGGGAGGGGGGTTTGGGGGCTATTCTTCAATCCATTGAAGGACAGCCACAAATGGACAAAATCTTATTCATAACAATGAACATAAATGCATCAGACATATTAACCATAACTTACTTTGGGTCTCTCTGTAAATAAAACTTTATGCATTCAGCTGTATATGTGTGTGAATTTCATCACAGAGTTTTCAGACTATTGCTTTAAATAATAATAATAATAATAATATTTCCTTCTCATGTAATATCACCCGTCGCGGAAATTCATAACCATAATGGCACAATGTATTGTTCCCCTGAATACACACACCGTAAATTGTATTCAATTGATAATATTGTTGTGTGTCCCTATGTTCACTGCATAAGTCATTCCAGAGTGACGCATCGAGTTGCAGTATAAATATATATGTATATATATACACATATAAATTGTCTTTTAGATTAAAAGTGACGAAAGTGATGCCACTGAATTCATAAATCGATAGATGTCCACTAAAAAGGGTCCACTACAAAGAGTTAGTACATGCATCTAATTTCGTATGCATCTCCAGTATGATCAAATTCATTGATAGTGATAGAGATACTCATTGTATTACAAATAACTAGTGTATATTGAAATCGTAAAGTATGTATGTTTTTGTGGAAGGGACGAGCCATTAAACATGTATCAGCCTACCTTTAGACTGCCTTTAGAAATGCTGCAGAGAGTGGCATGTCTGACATCGCAGTGCATTCAAAGGCGGAGATGGATAAGTAACGCCCGTGGCATAACAGCAATGCTTACGATGCCCGATGCCGCATGTCGGCGTACATTTCTCCCATTGAACTGCCGAGTTGCGTATAACATCGTACTCTCAAGTGAATATTCCAGTGTGCTTTAGTTAGACTGACGAGAGTTGTATAGTTGTATAGGATCAAAGTTTTGTGTGTATGTGACACTACGGAGTTTGGGAGAGTGAAAAGAGAAAAAAAAGTTTTTTCTCTTTCTCGTGGTTCAAATCACGAGTGTGGAAAACAATATTTGCATATATTTATTACTACTCATTTTAAACGCGTTTTACTACAGTGTGCGTTGGTTATAACTGTGTGTGTTGAGGAATATATACCCCCGCCCCATTTGCGGCCAAAATATTACTAAAAAGAAGTAAAGAGAGATTTGCGAATTGCAATCGTTTTTATTTTATTGCCGTTCATTTGGTGTCGGTTGAGTGCGTGCACAATTTTGCCACAGCACGGACGGACCCCAATGGCGCAAAGGGTAAGTTCTTGGGTCTTTGAGAGAACTAATTTGGAACTCTGCATCACTGCTACTACTACTACTAGTTGTAGTCATTTTCAGCAGTTTCCAATATATTCCTTCCCGGAGCTGAGTGTGTCATGTTTTACTGCCATTCGCTGATTTATGAAGTTTTACGGGGCCCGCCGTAGACATCTATGGCCTTCGACACGATTTACGTTTAGTGAGTTGTTTTGTCGTTTATTTTAACAGTACGACGATGGCCTTTCGCATTATGGCTCAATGGAGAGTCCATATGATCCTCTCGGAAGACAGATGCAATCCCTGACACACGGTACTCACATGAACCACGGTCCATCGATGCATCAGTACCACGGAAATCACGTAATGTCTAATCATGTTATGGGATCCGTTCCTGATGTACATAAACGAGACAAAGATGCCATTTACGGGTAAGAAGTGAATCTTTATATTCATAGTGAATCTGTATATTTATCTCCTTATTTATTGCAACTGTTTAATCGATTAAAAAAGTTCTTAAGATAACATCATTGATATATTATTAATCGATTTTTCTTTAATTAACAGTCATCCGCTCTTTCCATTACTCGCACTAATATTTGAAAAGTGTGAATTGGCCACATGTACACCCCGTGAGCCGGGAATTGCCGGTGGTGATGTATGTTCATCAGAGTCTTTCAACGAAGATATTGCCGTGTTCGCAAAACAGGTATAAGATCGTCACGATCACCACAGTGACATAAACTTTTGTTAAAAGCTCTTTTATTTAAGAGAGAGAATTTAAATTTAAATTGAAAACTATCCACGGATTCACTATTTACTATTCACTATTTGCATGTGATTTTACTTTCAGATAAGACAAGAGAAACCGTATTATGCACCAAATCCCGAATTAGACAGTCTCGTAAGTTATGTTACTAGTAGTAACTTACTACTAAATTGTGATTATTATTTTATTGTACATCGCGTTTATACATTATTATGCAAAACTAAAATGTTAAATATTATTTCTCTTTTTCAGATGGTGCAATCAATACAAGTGTTAAGGTTTCATTTACTAGAATTAGAAAAGGTATGCGTATATTAAAGTACAACTGAACATTACTGAATGAACAAAAACAGTGTCCCCCTTTAACATGATTGATCGTTTCTCGAATTGTGAATATTGCCTGTTCATGTCTCTGCATAAATGTGACTACGGGATGATGATGTATACACACGTATATGTTTAAGAATAATATGTTTATATGTGGATGTCCAAGGATCATATGTTTCACCATTGTTGCGTAGAGTACAACGTATAGACATAGAGACACAGACACAAAACGTCAGGTTATTTATATAAGAAACAAGTCTAAAGTCATGGCATCGCGTTTGTCTCTCCATCGCGTAATATGTGATTAAACTTTTTTACCATCTTTGGGCGATTGAAGATAAAAAATAAGATACTTGCATCTAACAACAGTTTCCAAATGACTGGCCTCAGCCTCGAGGAACACCCCTTTAAAGAGTGGTCTCAAAGTTATTATATATATAAAGAGAAGCAATATATATATACGTTTTTAAAGCTGTCCCTATTGTGGCTGAGATCATGTTATTTATCGTCATCATTGGCGTGTATATGTGTATGTGCCCGTATTTTCCTCTCTCCAATATCTATCGTGCTGCAGGACTATTTTTTATAACTAGAAACAACTAACAAGAGGCTGCTCCAAGAGATAGTTTGACCAAAAACCCGAATTTTTTTTTCATAATTCCATATTATTATTATTATTATTATTATCTCTCTCTTCGCGCAGTATTATAACTTTAGGAACTTCAGTATGGCATTTAGAGATACCCTCTTCAAGAGGGACTAATTATCAACATTTTCTTGTCAAAGACCCATCATTGAAAGTACACCGTCCAAATACAGGGGTTACATTGACACATTCTCCACCCTCAAGAGACGTCACTAACTCACAGCTTCTCCAATACATATTATACCAGTCTCTTGTGTGTGTTGCTTTTGAAAAAATACAAGTGCACTTATGAACATCAATTGTTCAAATCATCGATGATACTGTACTAGTACTTTTTAGTACATGTTTCACAATGAGTTCACTGACAAAATACTCATATCCCTCATATCTCTTCGTTTTTCAATTTTATTGCTCACTCATTCCATCATTATAATTATTATATGACACCACTGATATAAAAGGCTTTCAATTTTCGTCTTTAATTAGCATTAAATCCGTTAGCATATGAAACACGTACACTATTCCCATAGTCACATTTATCGGGACACATAATTATGTCTGATGATGAAATAATGATGGTTATAATATTCATGTATAATAATGCATATTAATATTGATTAATAATGTGATTGATCTATGTGTAGGTTCATGAATTGTGCGACAATTTTTGTCAGCGTTACATCAGTTGTCTGAAGGGGAAAATGCCAATTGATTTGGTTATCGACGAAAGGGATACTAAACCTGGTGATTTGGGAGATAATAACAACAATAGTTCCAGTAATGGCAGCGGTGGACCGGGCCCTGGTATGGGAGGTGCAAGTAATGGTGGTCGCGGAGGAAGTGCTGATCCGGGTCATCATTCTGACAGTGCTTCAACGCCTGATCATCAGGTAAATGCACACCTTTCATTTTTATTATTTTATTGCTCTTTTTGTTCTTTCATTCCCTTCTTTTAATTCTACGCACATACACATACAACATGTACAACAATATCATCATCTCACACATTTATCACGGTGCTTAAACCTGCGACTAATTCAACGGTTATAATATACAGAAATAGAAATTGCATGGCTTTAGATATATGCGAATTTATTACATGGATTTTGATAGCACATGTGTGCGTATATGTATATGTGTTTTTTACGGTGAAAAATGATGCAAAAAGTGTTAGAATGTGTTTGAATTCTTTTTTTAGTATTTTTTGTTATTTTATTATTTTTTGTTGGATATTGACTTTATGCAAACACTACAATACACTCGAATGTTTCAATTGTTCAAATGTTGAAATGACTGACTGCAGTTGTTAGTGGTTTTTGGGGGTTTTTGAAGCAATGAAATGGCATTTAAAATGCGAGTACGTACTCATGTTAATTTGAGTGTTTGTTACCTGCTGTCTGTTTGGAAACACTTCAATCATTTTTGTAGCAGTTCGCTAGTTACTAGTTATAGTTATCAGTTAGTTCATAGTTCTATGACATTCACTTTCACTTAAGTCACCACCACTTTAGAGTGAGAAAAAATTGATATTTATATATTTATATTTGATATGAATATATACAAACATATTTATCGAATATATTTTACTATAAAATGATTGCACTTTGTGCCAATATCCGATATATTATATATATATCTTATAACTCAGCAATACTATAACACTACAATATTAATTTCAACACTTTGAGATAGCGTCAGATCCAATTTTTATCCCTTATCCGTGTCAATTATTACTTTTTATCGTTATCTCACTTTTCTCAGGTATTAAATTCCCTTTTTTGTTTATACATATTAATATGCGTCATAAAATATAATATATGATACTCATTTACTGCTGTATTTATAGTTTTCTTTGTTTTTAATTATTATCATTTGATAATAATATTAATTCTCATGTAACGTCCCATGAATGGGAATTAAAATAAATTAAAAGTACAGTGATACAGTGGCAGTGGTATTACCTGTCTGTAGGGAATGATATATTACTCAATCATAACAGTGATGATGCCACTGCCACTTTATTACCCTTTATATGACCCGAGTCAAGATAACGCTTCGAACGTTCCTGTAATTGTCCTCAGGTTTTCTAATTTGTATAATACTCAGAGGTATAATGAAATAATAACTATGTTAAGGTGCCCAAATATAGTGATATATACATATATATATATATATATACAGCACTTGATCTAGTTTTTATAATATTTGTCATTTTTTTTACCATATTATTCACCTGCGCTAAAAGTGTCATCATTATTGGTGCTGTAAATTAGGTATACATATATTTGTGAGGGTATTCTTATCACGAGTTGACACCAAACAAGAAGGTGATAACATAACAGGGACCCATTTAAGACCCCACCAATATATTGCTTTTCGCTGTCAAATAGTAAGAGACCTGCTGACTGCCACCACTAGTAAACTGATAAAATTTTTACTGAACTTTGAAATGGTGGGATTATGTATGAAGTGTGTTGTTGTGTCTGAACTGTTGTGGCGATAATCGCAACAATACAATAAGAAATGTGAATGAAATGGCAGTGACAAAAGTCAATCACTATTATCATGACACTACAGGTTTGACACCGCAAATTTGACACCTTTTTTCAAATATCCATTTGATTTGAATGCCCACAGAGGCATAGAGTAAGAGTCTCTGTAAATCATTGCCAATTGTATATACAGACACATATACTAGTTACAGACCACAGAACCATTTAATGGTATAGCTTTAGCTGAAGAACTCGTTTTAATTTTACGGCACCTCTTGAACACTGTAATCTTCATCATACTTTCCCTCCTGTTCGTATTCTCTCTTCCCATTCTAGTCATTCTGTATACTAGTCATTCTGTATATTTGGTTCAGGTGCTGCTGCAGTTTTGTACTATTATTAGCGACTTTAAAGGCAAAGTACTTACTTTTGAGCAACTGTCTGTATGTGTGTATGTGTGTATGTGAGCAGTAAGAAAAACACTCTCCTTTCACTAATGTGTTATCCCATCCCATTTCTGGGTCCTATTCCCATTCCCCCATCTTCTGATGATGACTTTTCCTTGTGTCATTGTATCCTCACAAACACTTATAACTTATGCTATAACCATCATTATTATCCCTGTTTCTGTGTGTACCTTTTTTCTTTCACTTATTTTGGCTCTTTAACATAGAGATTTATAATGGCAGTATAATGATAACCAATTATTGTTATTATCATATAATTGAATGAGCAGTATCGACAAATGCGAGAATTGAGAAAATTGAAAGTGAATACGAATGACTCTATGACTCTCAGCGAAAGAGAAAGTGATTTTTATTATTTTATTGTCGTCATTTGATTGACACTTTTATTATATCCTCATTGATGATGCTCTGATCCTCTCTCTCTCTCGCTTCCTCTTCACTATATGACTAGTAACATTTGACGAGGACTCGTTTTGAAAGCTATAAATTGTTAGTGTCCCTCTTTTGTTCCACTGCAATAGTAATACTTTTAGACTGAGAGAGTATACCTCATTAAGAGGAATGGTATTAAAGGACCTCACATCATGAAATGAAACACACATTGATATGGCCATTGGCATCCGTTTCACAGATATACACACACAGAAAACGATGGGGAATTTTACCTTTTGCTCATCTTAGCTTTAAGCCAAGTGTGAGACTTTTATGGTTTTTATGGTCTCATTGTGTAGTACATGTGCCAATGACCAATGTCCTTACAAGCATATTCATCTTGTTTCCCTAGTTGTTTCCTACTCGTATTTGGGGTCCTCTCCTTCTCCTTCTCTCTCCTTTCACATTTTCCATGGCATGGGAGATGTTATCATCGACGGGCAAACAGGCTTTTGTATTGCTAGTACTATGCTTGACTATGCTAGTACTATGCTTCACATGCATCCATGGTTAAGGACAGGTGTGCATCAATGCAGAAAGCCAAAGCCACTTTTATTTTATTTTATTCTTCTTATTCGTTTTGCTCCTCTCCTCCTTTTGCTTAGTAAATGTGTGTATAGTATGTCTAAGAAAAGGAATGGTGCAAAAAAGAGAAGAAAACCCATTTACATGATTTAGGTCTCTCCCTTTACCTTTTACTATACCTCTACATACATACTGTATATACCTCTATTGCTAACCATGTTTAAAACCAGCATTTATGGGATTACGGTATGAGCTAAACTGCGCATAATGCAAATGGGCATTTGAAAGAAAATTATTAGATATTACTTGACACTGAGTGAAGAGTGAAGGACCAGAATCTTAAAATCGCTGTATTTTTACATTCAATTGCAATTGTGTGTGCTCAAAACGCATTATTTTAACACTACAAAACAGACACTAATAATAATAATAATTACATGGAAGGCCAAAATGCTAATCGCAATAATAATAAAGTACTTAAATCGGAGAAAGTTCTTGAGAACATACTCATAGACTTCCTTATGTGTTATTTGTTTCATTGCCTCAAGTCTAAAGCCTAACACTAGTATATGGTGCATGCTGAAAATGGTACCACTTTTTTATCACTCTTTTTTTTCATTATTTATCATTTTTCATTATCGACTAATATCACTGATAATAAATGCTGTTAACGAAATAATAGTATTCAGTCACTCTTTCTATCAATGGCAGTGGTGTTTCGCTCATCCTGATTGAGTGACATCCTAAAAGAGCAACTGTCACCCCAATTGTAAGCAATAGGCATTAGTCAAGAAGTGGCAGAGGCGGACGCCACTCACTAACTTTCAAGTAAAAGTCGCATCAATAGAGAGTGAGTGAAGAGAGAGAGGGATTTTTCCATCATAAATATGGATGATTTTTGCCCATTATGCCAATTGCTATTATAGTTGCCACTAGCAACTTGCTACTGTCAGCCCCTAAAACATTTTTGGGATAATATTTTTTTTCATTTTCAGTATTTGTTACATTTATTTTATTTTTTGTATTATTTTTTATTATTATTTTTTTCAAAAGGAAACGAACACAGTCACTATTGCATATTTGGGGTGCATATTAGTACAGTGTATTAGTATTGAGATAGACAGAGAATCGAAAGAGCGGTTATTGAGCTTGAAACTTGAAAAACTTGTTATTTGTATATATTTTAGGACTATGCTATTCATTTGCCATATATAGCTTCGGATGATTTGGTAGAATTATTTGGGAAAAAGTAGTGCCTTATGCTATATGAATGTTCATGTGCGTGTATATTTTTGTATATATGTGTGCTGTAAATGTAATTTCTAAAGGGAAAAGATCTTTTTCTTGGAATGTTTCGAGGGTCGCGAATCGAAGGACGATGCATTTTTTAAGCTTTTGCTCTCCTAGTTTTTGGTTAGGGGTACATAGTAAACAGCGTAGGGCCAGTTGTCAGCCTGAAACCCCCCGCCAGTACCGATGGTTTCCAGTTGGGCCTGGTGCATGTTTCTAAAGCATATGAGAGTTGAGTATGTTCACAGTACATACACGTACGATGGCATAGTCCCCTTTTTCGTATGCGAATCGGTTCCCTCCGACACCCCACAGAGTTGTGCAGAGGCCTCACCATGGCAAATATGTTCGAAACTAAATTGCACTCTCACACAACACAAGGTTATGGCAAAAATTAACTTTTCTGAATCTATATGCAGCTGTGGAGAGATGCAATTTTAATTCACTGCCAATACGTGATATGATAGAGTTGCCAATTGAAGGAGGATTTCGACCTTTTTTGATCATGTCGGTAATACTCTATCAATACTCCGTGATGCCTCATGTTACATCTTTTTAGTGATAACTTACAGTTGACACTTATTCAAGTTTTGTTTTATTCCGTATACACTCTGTGCATATTATTACCATTATTATTATTATTATTATTATTATTATTATTATTATTACCATTTATCAGTGATACTTGAGTATTGCCGGAGTATGAAAGAGAAAGACCTCACCCATATCTCTGATATAATATCCTGTTTTAAAAGGGGAGCAGTACTACTCGAGTATGGTACTAGGGATGATATAGCAATTCTTTCTCTATCTTGCAGTTGGTGTGTTTCTCAGCAGAAGTGAAAGATACTTTCCTGTTCGACGTAATGACATATGCGTTTATTAACTGAGAAGTTTGTTGTTGTCTTTGATGATGCCCCTCTATTTTCTTCTCTATTTAGGGCCGTACTTTCTATGTATTTCTTAGTATATTTGTTAGTATGTGTTTTCGCTTAACTCAGCAGAGGATTTTATTCTGGTATTTTATCTGTTCGATGCGCGTTTGAGTTTCGCTCTGCTTCTTTAGTCTGAGACAAGAAATAAGTAAGAAAAAAGGCATTTTGGTCGTGGACCCAAACGCGATAACGACTGCAGTGTTTCTAAATAAAAGCGCAACATTAGCTCGTATGGCTCCATTGCCTCTTAGCGGGTGCATAACACAATTTATACTTTACTACTAGTACACTATGGCCTACGAACTTTTTCCAATTCGAGTGGTAAAAATGGGAACTTTACCCCATATTAATATATAAAGAAAAAGTGCTCTCTTTTAACACTTGAGTTAGCGAAGCATAGTTCGCACTTGTATTGGTTGTAGCAAAAGTTACTTTCACTTTATACGATTTCATCCATGAGCGTGTTCCTCTCCACACTCTCTAACGCATCCGCCATCCCCTCAGTGCATGCATTTTTGCATCCATGTTTAAGATGATACTCAATGATAACACAGTCTTATGTTTCTAATATGATATTAGAAGAGTGCTCATAGTCTTTGAATCCCCTCTCCATAAATGTCTTGTTTGCCCATAGTCTAAATGCCTCTTATACAAGAATCGATGGTACACACCGACTTTATGTTGGACATGTTAGTCTGGTGCTGGTACTCTGGTTACTTTTAGGATACTCTACTCTCTGATGCTTCTAATCTCCATAGAGATATGCTCTGCTTCTGCCTGCATTTAGGGGTATGATTATATTCTTATTCTTTTACCAGCATCATGTTTACCCTCTCATGGTGCATAAGGCACATACACTATTGCCTAATTCCCCATCTTTACTTTAACTCTGGTATCCTATCACTTCACGTCTTCCCTTTTTACCAAATTCTAAATTTGCTTTCTCACCATCATCATATTGTAGTGATGTGAATTTATAATAAGGGTGTAGTGATGAATCCCCCATCCTGCCCTTTAACTATGCTAAACTTGTTGGCAAACCGTCAAAGACTAGGAGGAATGAATTCTAGTGAAGAGAATTCTAGTGAAGAGAAGAGAGAGAGAGAAAGTCTGCTCTTCAAATTTTTTTTTAGTAAATTTTAGTGTGGCGTGCACTGTGCGCATATTGATGTTTGCACCATCACTGAAAAACTGCCTCCAGTATACACCATCGCATTGACATTAAGAAAAATTCGATAAGATTAGCGTTAGTGTGGTGTGAACAGATTGAGAATTGCACTCATGGAATGAGTGAATAAAAATACGATGGAAAAAACTAATGCTAAATACTAATAAAAACTAGTGACTGGTGAAAAAATGAGCATCAGTGGCGGACGTGTCGACCGAAATTCAGTTTCGCTCCGTTGGAGTTTAAAATGAGAACCCTGAACACTGCACTGACCGACCCCCATAAGTTCGTCCCGACTTTGACTGAACAACTGGAGGGCAGTTAACGTGAATGTGTATACGTGAATGTGTGTATGAGAGCGAAGAGAGGGGAATGAATTGCCACAGACTTGGCAAAGACTCGCACTATTTTTGATGAGCACCGCCATCCAATCACCTCTAAATTAACTCAGGCAATAGCATGTCCACGGCTGAGTTCGGGTTTCATTCACAGTCATCTTCTCTCTTATAAGTTAAATGCATTTTCTCAGGACTATCATTAAAGTGGGACTTAATAAGATGCGCATACATAATACAGTATTTTTTGCAGGTATCGTATCATATAAGTGCGGCACGTGAGGTTAAAGTTCACCACCATGATAGACATGATACACGAATATTATATTTTTGCCCGATTCCAGTTGAACCCAAAATGTAATATAACGCATAATATGTTGTGTTATACACACTACTGCTAGTGATGTGTATAGCCCAATAGTGAAATGAAATAACTGAGTGCAGTGTGTACTGTATAGGGTCAAATTGATGAGTCTGAAATAAAGTGAGAGCAAAACTTTTTACTATCAGTACTTCGCGAAGAGGCATCAAACCTGAAATAACACTCTGACTCTAGTGAGAAAGACCTTCATTCTCATTCCCGATAAATTGCCGAATACCGATGGTGTACTGAGATGAGATTCACTATTCGAGAGGCAATGAAAAAATGCCTTCAGAACTGTTATTACCTGATTTGAGTCGCATAAAAGTTAAATGTTATTGCGATCGGATAGCAAAGCTCATCACTAGTGACTAGCATCTTATTCTGTCCTACTGCTAACCTTCTTCCCACCTCTTTGTCGAGTATCAGGGCGTGCCATAATAAAGAATGTAATATTTTAAAGTCAGTGGCAAAATATGTGACAATGACGAATATGGTGCGGTAAAGATTAAAACGCACATTGAATCCATTTAACATGACCCATCATCTTTCAACTCCTTCTCACTTCCAACACGTTTTTCTTACTCTTTCACCCCTTTACCGGTTATTAATAATATTATAATGATTATTATTATAATATTAAAGTGAAGAACCCATTTAGCTTTGAATTAGAGAAAGTATTATAAAGTATATATATAGTTTGGCATTCGGCAATAGGAGATGTAATAATAATAGGAAAGTTACAGCTATAAAAAGCTATCATAATTACCATCACTTCCTTAGTGGTTTTTACGCCCCATAATAGGTAGCAGTTGACTATTACAAAGTAGCATTTGTTTTGCTATCCACTTCAAGACAGTTTTTCCATTCTTCTACTAGTAATAGACTAGTGTTCGACTCAACGACTCTTGACGAATTTGTAGGCAAACAGTGCCAATGTTGTTTTTATGCCATCTCTATGCATATTAAGCATTGCTTTGGCTTTCACTTTTTCTTTCTCTCACTCACTCTCTCTTAAAAGTAATATATTTCATTTAAAGGCAGTAAATAGTAATAGTAATTTGCGGAAGTGAATAGCGTGCGTAAGAAGATGATCATCATCTGTAAAGAAAAAAAGTAAAGACTGAGACTTAAGCTGATAAATAATAAAAGGGAATATTATTACTCTCTCTTCTAAAATAGTTTAGTTGACTATAATTTAGTCCCATGTATCTGTATGTATGTTCGTGGTCATGAATGCGCCCAAAACAAGCAACATGAGTATAACTATAATTTTTTTGTCTCATTTCTCGTGAGATTTGGACTTTAAAAAAAATGAGAAAGATATTATTTTCGTGTTTCACTAATGCTATAGACACACCATTGAATAGTATGCCAATTGCATCACTAATGGTTATTGCCTTTTCGCTGAGTGTAATGCCACTTTTTTTTAAGCATGATCCATTACCTGTTTCACGTCTATTTGTTATGCTCACTATGAGTAGTATTTTGATTAATGGCGCAACTGATTAATTATAAGGTTCCATATTTTTGTGCATCCAAAAAGAGCCAAAAAGAGGAGGTGTTGAGTTTATTTTTACATTTATTAGTACACCGCATTTAATAGTAATATGCTGCTTTAATAGTAATATACTGCTTTAATATTATACAGGAGAGTCAAGAAAATTACATTTGTTATTTTTTGCTGACACATTTATAACACATTTATTACATTTTTATCATTTAATTTATCATTTATTTAATCAGATTTTTTTCTTATTTAATTCTTCAGCTAATTATTTGATGATGATATTTCTTTGCCATCATTACTCATTTATATCTCTATTTTTTCTCTCGAAAACAGCGTCCACCGTCTCAGTCACTTAATTCCTACGGAGGTCACGGTGTTCACGATGATGTCAGATCACCTGCAGGGTCAACGGGTACGCCGGGACCACTATCTCAACAGCCGAGCTCCCAACAAAGTACTGACAACAACAGTGAAGCAGGTAAAGAAACGTCATTATTATTATTATTATTATTATTATTATTATTATTATTACTATTAATAGTAATTAATAATAATTATTAATAATTTTCGCATTTCATACTTTTTAATGATGTCATTGGGAGAGTCTCTTTAAAAGAATAACTATTTCGGGAGCACTCTTTATCAAAATGCAATGCGTTGTATATTGTGAGAGCAATAATTTTAATTGCATCACTGGTGACTTATGTATCGGATGTAGGAATAGGAACATTCATCATATAAAGTTTTTAAT
>JAQIWM010000053.1:0-18279 GCA_034695285.1 Eniochthonius minutissimus | reverse complement strand
AAACCAAAATTAACGAATTTTCAATAAAATAGTCATAACGTGACCGAAAAGTTTTGACCATCATATAACATTCCATATACATTGTCACATACATGTATTATGGTAAAATATTAAACCTCAATTCTATCGAATTTAGAAAATAATTAAATTTAATTAAATTTTTCTATAATGGACCCTATGCGAAAAAGCGCATTTTCAAACACAAATTATATCTATACGTTCGCATATATGAGTTATGAAAGTTGAATATTATAATATATTGACCTATGACATGATTTTCATATGTAGAATTTCGAAATGCACGCGCGCATTTATTGGTGCGTAGAAAGGGGTTAAATAGTGAATCATAATTCAGACACAATACAAATAATAAGAAAAGTCACACTGATAGCGATTGAGTGATTACTCTTTTATTAAGTATACATGAATAACATGATTAGCTTGAAAATGCTACCAATTTATAGCCTTTTCTGCGCCCTGAACTGTTCATTATCACTCTCTCATAAAACAATCGGAAGACCCTTTTAAGGGTCCAATTCCAGGAAAATACTTTCACATTCAATGTAAACAAAAAATTATAATAATAATAATAATTTTAAACTTATAATTAATTTTAATGGAATGTTGGACCATATTTAACACAAATAATTTAAATATTAAATAATTTAAATATTTTAACAGAATTAAGTAATAATTCCGGTAATAATAAAAGATCTCATTTATAAAGTGTAAAATAAAATAGGAAATTATTTTAATTGTATTAAAATTGTTATTATAAATAAACTTTTAAAATTTTCTGCAAAAATACGATGCCTGAACAAAGTCGATCTTTTTTGGAAAAGTACAGCAGAGCTGCACTAATATTTATACGATTTAACGAAATTTAATGACACAAAATCGAGATATAACTGTATTTTAATACCTCCAATGATGGCGGAGGAAAGGTGGGGGGTCCAGGCTAATAGTCCCCCTAGAGGACCTAAAATATTAACAAAATAATTGAGTTTTTGAGAAAAATGGAGCACCCCCTCATCCCCCAGAAAATTTTAATTTTTAATTATTAGCTAACTTTTTAAATATAATCAAAGGAAATATACAAAAATACTTTATTTTATTTGATTTAATCTTCAAATTGGACAATTTTGAATCCTATTTATGTTAAAAGTATACGTAGTTTCGAAAACTGTTTTTTTTAATTATATGTATATAATTAATAAATTTATAATTACTTTTATATTAATTTTGCGTGAAAATCCGATTAATAAATTGGTAATAAATTGAAAAAATTGAGAAATAAAATAATAAGTCGCTAATTGTAGACTTTTAAATAATGAAATAAGCAATAAATGCATTGTTTGTGAAACTAATGAAGTTATTGATTCACCATTCCATAACCCCATGAGGCCACCGATATTATTCAAATACTGAGAGAATGTCATAGAAGGGGTGTAAATGTAAGTGGTTGAAGGTTCTAACGGTTTTAGATATATTCTTTTTAAAAAAAATGGTGGAGGTCGATGACGATATACAATATAAAATCGATCTCTTAATATGTATAATATTTCATTACACTCTTTAAGGCAATTATAGTTACATTTATTAAGAGTATTATTGTCAATTGTTTGCCTATTGTTGCAGATTGTATAATTTGTTTTATCTTCATATATGTCACCAGTAAAATAAGTAAAAAAATTGTTATTCATTGGAATGCATTTGTATTTAGCAATAAACTGATTAATTTTGCAGTTATTAATGCATTGTTTTTGTGAATGTATTCCATTTTCACCATCATAGTGTTGACATGGAGTTTGATACGGCGGTGATAATTTTTTAAATTCTAATTTTATATATCGTGCACTAAAATGTGCTTTTGACGATAGATCTATTGATTCACTGTACGAAAATGATGGTAATTCATTAGAATCATGAATATACATTTTACCATATGATAAAAAAAGTCTAATTAACTGTTTATTAAAATCCCATTCAATGATACGATCTGATATATCACTTTTCCCAAAAATACTTAAAAACGTAAAACAAGTTCCATATTCTTGCGATTTACTGATAATTAATTCACTAATATTGTTACAATTTACTCTCAAATAATCACGTTTATAGACAAAACTTACAAAACATGTATCGGGAAATATAAAATCATCAATATTCAACAATTGTTTAAAAGCAATTTGTGTCAATATTAATAAATCGTGACTGAAATTAATTGTTTGGTTTAATTTAATAAAACTATGCTTATACCATTGTTGAAACGATTCATTTACAAATTGTAATTGTCCTTTCCCTTTTAAATAACCAAATACGTTATTAAAATCTTCAACAATATCATTATGGCAAATTGAAAATGCCGGAATTTCAGAGGTATTAATATATTTGTTAATTTTCGATATATTTACTGAAACATTAATGTTAAATTGTAAATAATCATTTGTCAAATGATATAATTGATACAACAATGCACATACACCCAAAAGTGAAATGATCATTTTCCATTTAATTAATCGAATTGTATTAATTATTACCATTATTTTAGTAATTAATGAGTTTAACTTTAAATATAACAGTATAACGATTTTATAAAGTTTTGTTACTTTAATCATTTTAATTAAATAATGTGATAATTTTATTAATTGTAATTTTAAAATATTTAAAAATGTTATAATTATGACATGCGTATCAATAAATGACACCCCCATCCATAGTGAGATTAATCCGCCAATTTTTGTTAAATAAGTACTAAATGTGTATTTTTTCATTGTTGTAAATTCAATTGTTGGATATGAATTGGGAGTTATTATAATATTATTTGCATAATTTTTATAATAAGTGATTTTATCAGTGCCTTTGCTTTTTAATGATATTGAATAATATTCATCAATACAATTACTTTTACATTCATCAGAACATTTGTTTTGTATGATCACATACATTTGTGATATGCTCTCATTACACAGATAATAATCATTAATTGAATCATTTCGTAATGAAATAAATGCACCGTAAAATACATTGGGAATACATTGAAATTGAGTAATATGTGCATTGTTAATACATGAATAAATACAATCATCATATGACATGTGACCATTGTTGTAATTATTATATTCTATGCATTTAGAATCATACGGCCACGGTAATGTTATTATGCGCTTTTTATTAAATGTAACAATATGATCTGTGTAATACTCTCCAAAAATACTTACATAACTACTTTTAGATAATGACAAACTTTTGGGCATATGTATTGAAACAAATATAATTACTTCATCTGTAAATCCTGTTGAATTATATAAAAATTCATATAATAAATGAGGTTTAATTTTGATTTTAATCCAATCGTTCTTTGTAATTGTAATTAAATTACTTTTATAAATTAATTGACTAAAATAAGTTATACACTGACCAAATTCATTACTATCGATTTGCCATAACGGTGGAGAGATTTCATTGCAATCAATTTCATTTGTATTGTATTTTTTAACGATAATATTTGATAAAAGTTTAAAATTTGCTTTACACGATAAAAAATTATCGACTTTAATAGCATAATCTTTAAAAAGTTTATTGTTATATACGGACACATTTTTAAAAAGTTCATTGTATATTAATGCTTTATCATAACAATATTCATTGTCATTTGCGACACATAACTCATTAAAATTTTTGTGATTTTTTATTTTTTGTTCTATAACTGTATCATAATCATTGTCAATCACTGTCATATTCCACAACAATTCTCTCTGTGTACATATACTCACCGATGGAAGAGTATAATTTTCTTCTTCAATCACATCGACAGACACTTCAGTGGGAAATGCAAAGAAATCAATTGTAACGATTGTGATCTGATATATCATCATTAATATACACACACTTTGATAGAGATATTTAATTATAGATTTGAAATTAATTTTTAAAAAATTGCAAAATTTATGTTTCCAATTATCATTTACCCAATTATTAATTAAAGGCATTGGTCTATGCATTTTTATGCATATAAATAATTAAACAATAAATAATATATAATTTACTTAATTAATTTATTAACTATGATTTAATTATAAACATAATAATATTGCAAATGCATTAAATTAATAAATTTAGTTAACATTAAAATAATGTAAAATATATTTAAAAATTTTGTTTTTCAGTTTATAATGTAAATTTTACTTTCACTTCAATATGTTTAACATAAATATTACGTTAAAATTAAATTTTTTATATTTATAAAAAATTTGACTTATTTTTTATGCTACAAATATTAAAAATTAATTTCATGATATAAATTACAATTGAATATTCAATAATTTATATATTAATTAATTCGTCCCAAATAAGTTTTTTGCATAATTTATTATCTATTATATATTAATATCATTATAACATTTTTTGTATTATAGTACTACAGTAGATTTATTACCATTATCAAAATTACTTTTTTAATTATTGCATATGTTATGCATAACATGAATGTTATAAATATTTAAATTTTTGTCGATTATGTTGTGTATTAAAAAATATATTATTTTTTATAATGACCATTGTTGTATCATTAACGTCCTCGTGATGAAACAGATCATTAAAAGTTAAATTAATGGTACAAAACATAAAAATTTCTAACGTTAAGAATAGGGAATCATTAGTTAAAAATAATTTTTGAGGTAAATTAAGTTATAGTGCAACAATGTTATGCATTAACAATTGTAACAATAACCGTTAACAATATGTATAAATTATTTACAAAAAAAAAGTTATAAAATAAGCATTTTATAAAAATGAAAATTCAAACAATTTTATTAATTATGAAACTTATAAAATGATAAAAAATTTTATTATATATTATTTTAATATTATTATTAAAATTGTTATATTATATTATAAATTATAATTAAAATTAAGAACTTTCAATTTTTTTTATTATAAGATTCAGCAATATTTAGTGCCAATGAATATTTTTCAAGTATTTTACACTCATGATCACATGTATTTTGTTGCGCTTTTTCTACTTATAAATAATAATAAGAAAAATGTGAGGTAAGAAAAAATATAACTCATTAAATAATAGAACCTTATTTTGGGGTATCAGTGATTGCAAAAAAGGAGCGGGATATAGTGACCCCGAAATTACCAAAAAATGTACGATACATGGAAACAAAGACCCGGACTCATTAATATGAAGTATGGAAAATATAATAACATAAATAATATTTATAACTGATTAATTAAATTATAATTATTATATTTTATAGTGAGAAAAAACAACCTTTACACCCAGTAAAGTAAAATTTAATAATAGTATTTTAAATTAATAATCACTTTTTTAACCCTTTGAGTCTCAGTTGGAAACATATTTCCCACCTAGTGTTTGAAAATACAATGTATTATACAAATACATGTATTATACAAATTATACAATTATGATTATTATTTTTACAATTTTTTTACTTCAAAATTTTTTAAAGTGTGACAAAATATTGTATATACAATGTATAGACAATATTAGCGTCTTGGTTAATTATGCATTATTAATGCGCATGCATTAACATTATTTGGTCTAAGTGTTAATGCATTATTACGCAGAGCATTCATTAACCTGTGTGATGATTTATACTTGCAATGTTATGAGGAATTTTATTGGTTCTTGGAACTAACATTATGTAAAACTACAACAATGTCTGATGAGTTACAAGGTTTGTGGTATAAAACCATGGCTATAAATCTTGATAATTATCTAACTTTGAGAGACATCGATGTTTTACTTTTTACATCATCATTATAATAATATATATGTAATGTTAATTTTATTTTAAAAATGGCATTATATATATTTTGGTGCAATATATACACAATAATCGTTATATTATTAGAAAAAATTTGATTAATTTTTTTTAATTCCTCACTCTACTTAATTTCCTTGACCTATAAAATTACAAGGTACCCCATCTAAAATTAATTATTTAATAAAATAAACTTGTATAAATTGTATACCAATAAAGGGGGATCAAGCAAATAATTTCATCTTCTAACACTACTGTAAAATAAATGTAATTTTACAGCAATATAGATATGACATTCCATAAAAGCCGAAATATTTTACTATTTGAATATTGGCTAAATATTTTCTTTTTAATACAAATGTATTTATAACAAAAATAATCAATTTTATTTAAAATCGGAACAATTATCTTCCAGTCAGGGCTTCTGTCGGGAAACCGGACAATTTGTTTAAAAGCGGGACTGTCCAGTCTAAAACTGGACAGGTGGCAACCCTAATCCTGTAATACTTATTGTGTATTATTTATTTGATTATCATAGCATTGATATAAATTAAATTTTAAAATAAAAACATGTTTTTGAAAATATTGTTGAAAGAACAGCAACCAAAGAATTTAACAAGGGTAAATATGTAATATGTAAGACATCATAAAAACAGCAACCAGAGAATTTAACAAGTGTAAATATGTAATATGTAAGACATCATAAGAACAGCAACCAAAGAATTTAACAAAGGTAAATATAGGATAAGTATAGGATTGCTACTTTTTCTTCATTCCAAAACTGGACACAAAACACTAAGGGGGACTAAGGTAATAATTCCCTATATTTAATACTATAATATTAAAATATTAATGAGGACCCTAATATTCCCCACCAACAAATAATTCCCCACTGTACTCAATTTCTTTAACCTATAGAATTATGATATAAATATAACACCTTTTCATAAAAGCTCAAATTTTAATTTATGATTTAAATTATGCTATAAGTACATAATGTGCATTAAAATCAGTATGTTAATGTTTATTTATTAATTTTGCGATATATTTTATTATTTGACTTTTGATTAAAACTTTTTTAATGTATATGTATTTATAACAAAATTAATCAATCTTATTTTAAATCGGGACAAGTACATGTTATTAGTTTTTGAGCTTGATATTAAGTTAACAATTTATCTACTTTTTTAGTATATGAATCTAGAATTTCTGTCTTTATTTCCATGGTGCAATTTAAAGAACTATAAAACATGCTCAATGTCTTTTTCTCATGAGAATATGGATTAAAATTAACTGCTAAAAACAACATTTTTTCTTATCGAAATCATGTTAGTCTCTTGATTTTAATATAAGAAAAACACGAAACATATATGAAATATGAGAAAATGTGCAAATAGTTATAATCTTGTTTTGCAATACAAAAAAAACATGAAAACGTGATAGTTTCTGTGGTTATAATTCCATCTCAGTATCATCGCGAGTATAAAAAGCAGCTTCATATATTTAGTTTTCTCGAGTGAATGTCCACTTTTTATTAGTAATCTACTTTGAAAATAGAATAAAAGCTCAATCATAGTCCGTCTGTCATAATTGAATGTTCAAAGTGCGTAAAAGTGTATCAGCTATGTTAAGAAGGTTTATGATCGTTTTTTTATTGCAATGTCCTTTAATCGGTGAGCTTACAATAATCAATCTTGAATGGAGTTTAATTAAACACAAATATCTTTACAGTAAATATTGAAGCAGCATTTAATGATGGATGTGTGTGGAAAACATGTTGGTGGGATACTATTTCGTTTAAACGTTGGGTTACTCCAGATGAAGCTCTTGTTCATTGTTGTCAAAGATTTGTGTCACCGCATGCTAAGCTTTTGGAAACAAAATATGATAAAGATGGACGCCCTTCTTTTTTTTGCTGCGTTGGCGTAGGTGTGAAGCTTTAGTACTCTAATAACACCTTAGAAACTAAGTATAAACTGGAGTTTTTCCCACTATGACTTTTGTTATGCAGATGACAGGACGACGACAAAAATCCTAACAACTACAGCCCCAATAACAACGACACAACCGTGTAAAGCTGAAAAGTAACACCATTTTTTAACTAGAGTATATGAATTTTAAAAATATACTAATAAATTCTGATCTTAAATTTAGTTGGCGCGATGAGATTGTTCTGTCTGGCGAATACTGGACGCGACCTCTACAGAGTTGGATGAGTAAAATTGGCCTTAACCATCATGGCGTTGTTCTTAAAACAAATTGTGGACGCCGTTGGCTAATTCATTCTACCCCGAGCTCAGGTGTCGTTGTCACTGCAGCCGATAATATGAGCTCAGACTGGTCTAAGAAAAACGATTTTCCATGCTTTGGGAATAAAACTGTGGATGATGTTTTTCACGTAGCAACAGGCCGCACCACTATTAAGTGGATTAACTATGCCACTTCGTTAACCTGTATTTACACTGCAGAAAGAGCAGAAGAATTTTGCGAAAAAATTAAATATTGATTACAATTAAATACAAATATTGATTGTATATTATTACCTGAATAAAATCATGTCTGTCTGCAATCAATAGTTTCAAATATCTTTACAGCCAGTATTGTGTCTATAAAGATGAAAATAAGTCTGCCGACTAGATTCCTACTCGATTGTATCTCATAATGCAATTATTCATTACCGGTTCGCGACATGATACGTAAACAGTAAACATAATTAGTTGATAAAATATCAAGGCGCTTAGTTTTATGTGTCGTTGGTTTATAAGGAATGATATTTGCGTATGATAACTCATCTTAATATGCAAGCTTTTTGCATTGCCATTACAAAGAAAAAACGAAGTTGAAGGTATGGTATATTAATAACTAGTAGTGTATTTTTACAATAATCTAATAAAACTCATAGTCCGGTTTACAGTCCTGATATTCAATGAATTTTCTCCAATCTCCATAACGACCTCCTCTTTGTAATACCCATTGTGTCGTGAAATTGTAAACATCCGATCCTTGACAAAGTTCCAAGCTTAAATCTTTTGCAGGATAAGCACATATCACTAGAACTGTTTTTTTGTTAAAGCATCTACTGCGGTCTGAAATTACTTCGTATAAAATGTAAAACTTGTGTAGGCCTGATTGAGTATTGTTAGCATAGGGTTTGATTCTGGCGAGGGTTGTTTTTGGTGTGAGCGAGGGAGGAACGTAGCGAGTGCCGTGAGCGATGAGCCGAGGCGAGTGGAAGGTACGAATATTAAAAGTATTAAAAAATGAAACGGCGCTCAACCTACCCCTATAGTAGTGTTATCTGAAGTGGTGGCAGAGTTAGATTCCGATCTTACTAAGAGAAGTTTCAAATGTTGTGGAATTGGAACAAATGATGTGACAGAATATCATAGTAAATTATATGATATTTTAATGACCGGTCAAACAATAGAAGAAGAATACGAACACACGGGAATATCAGATGATGAATCAGAAGATATCGAATATGCTATTGACGAATTAGAAGATATTAATTTAAATGACTAAATTAATATGTATTTTATATGTACTTTAATTGAATTGTGCAAAACATTATTCATTGTCATTAAGAAAATTATAAATTAGTAATACTGTTTTAAAATACAATATAAAATATTATTGTGTAATGTTGTAATTGGTTAATGTTTCTCGTTTTTCATTTAAAATGCAAAATATTGCAAATTAAAAATTTATTATAGTTTAAAATCTTAATTTTGAATTATTTATAATTAATAACATGCCATTATGGCATTGCCATAGTACCCGAAGTCAGCCATTTTTTCATATGCAACAATAGTGTTGCATGCAATATAGTAAATTCTACAATGACCAAAAAACACCTCCCCTCGCTATAGTATTGCATGCAATAAAAAGTAGAGGTTATAGAGTACTTTTAAAATGTAAAGAAACAACTTTTTGATGAAAAAATTGCATAGTAAGCATTTAAATAATGATCAAATGAATAAATTGAGAAATGATATGTACAATTTATTAAAAATTAAACTCATTGCGTTTGTTGTGAATTTAAATTGAATTTATTGAATTTAATAATACAAAAAGTAACTTAAATATTGCATTTAATATTAATGTTGTTTTTTATCATTTTTTATTATTAGTTTTATGGTTAATAATTTTGTAACAATTTATAGTTAATTAATTATTTATAATTATTAATTAATCATTGTTTAATTTACAATTTAATTTAAATTTTATGTAAATTAAATGTAACAATATGCATATTTAATGATAAATTTGATTATTCGTATAATGATTTACTTTCAGTGACAATTAATATTTGACCACAGATAATTGATCACAATTATTATAAACAATTATTAATATGAAGTATTTAATTAAAAATTATTTAGAAATGGACAAACATTATGATGAAAGTATTAATCGATTAATAACAACGGATTTAACGCAAATAAAAATTAATCATTCACGGGATTAATTCATTTATTATAATTGTTTACTTTAAAAAAAATATTGTTTTACATGTGAATGTAAATAAAGTACGGATCATAATACTATTATTATTATGTTAATTATATAAATTATATATATAATTATATATATCTTGTATTTTAAGTATAGTGTTATACATAAAATTCAAGATAAATATATAAATATTTTTAAGTTTCTTAAATAAATTTATAATTATTAATACTAATGGTATTGAATGTATAAAATGTATTAAATCAGTTAATGATATTCCAAACCATAGTCCTAAAAGACCCCCGATATAAATGGCATAATCTTCGAATGTCATTTGAGGCGTGTATACGTACATTAACAGAGGTTCACTCTCATCCCAATCAAATGAAAACTTAACACGAGGATTAATATTAGAATTATAATAATCCATTTTTGTATAATAATCTTCTTTAATACAATCGATTGGACAATGATCATTACATTGACGAATATCAATCTCATCATTACATTTTATAGTATTCGTTGAGTTACATATGATGTAATCATTAATTTGAAAATTCTCCCATGAGCTTAATATATAATCGATAAATAGTGATGTACAATTAAAGTATTGTTGACATAGTCTCTGGTGACATTTTCGAATACATTCACTATGTGATTGTGAATTAAATGGTGTTAGTGACTGATAATAACTGCAGTGTGTGTCATATGGTGATTCGAGGTATTGTTGCGATATGACTTTAATTGAAATTATTGTGTGATCATAGACATTATTCAGTGATTTTAGACCATTATATGGACTTTTATGCGAATTAATAAAAATGTTAGGATAATATAATGGTTTTCTTTTAGTTAAATTATTTGGAATTAATTGTTGTAATTCATTAATATTATATTGAAATTGTGCGATACGATACTTATTGAAGAGTGATTTCATTTTCAACAATGGATTATTAATACGAAAGTAAACAGAACAATGAGAATGAAGTGAAAAATATTTTTCTCTCATTGATGTACAATTATATTTATTATTATTAAACAATTGACAGTGTGTTAATAGATTATATGATGTCAAATTTAACAATACACTCCTATTGTAACCATATTTACTTTCTATATTTTTAAGTATCGTAAATTCAATAGAAGATAATTTCTCAATATTTTCTGTTACAACATTATACTCAATATTATCAAAACATAATGTTATTGAAGGAACACGAATGTCATAATGTGTGAATTTTTTAATTACAATTTTAATATTATAATTGTATTGTAAATATATTACTGTCGTTGTTATACATTCATATATAATAAACATACTGCAGACAATTGTTGCAAATTTCTATTATATAAAAGTGACAATTATAAAATATTGTAACATTAAACAGTTTTCTTAAATGCATATTATGTAATTAACAAAATATAATATTTTCATTTTGATAATCCCATTATTGCTTAAACTTTAGTCAACATAATCATACAGTGGAGATCACGATACTGGGTCACTGTTGTTGATATTAGTTCGCAGTTTTACGCATTTGTATTTTACGTGTTTTAAGTTAATTTTAATTATAAATAAACACAATAATTATTAACATAAAATATATACATATGATGTACTTAAAGGAAGATAAAAATTGCCGGTATCGTGAACTCTGATGTATTAACATGAGTGAGTTTAGTTTTAGTGTATAGAAAGCTCTGCAATTATTTGCTAAAAATGGTAGAGTCTAATGTTAAAAACGACACACTCCATCGGCATTCGTACATACGCGTGTTTTAAATATAAACATTTGAATACATTTAAAGATTCCTTAAATTATTGAAATAATTCAAATGAAAATTTTAACACAATTAAGTGATAATTATGATAATAATAAAAGACTTCATTTATAAAGTGTAAAATAAAATATAAAATTATTTTAATTGTATTAAAATTGTTATTATAAATATACTTTTAAAATTTGCTGTGAAAGTACGATGCCTGAACAAAGTCGACCTTTTTTGGAAAAGTACAAAAGAGCTGCACTAATATTTATACGATTTAACCGAATCGAATGACATACAACAAAAAGCAAATGTCTTTCACCTTTACGCAGAACCTTTTCACCGTATCTTTAAAATTAATCTCTATTCGCAAAACATTTTCACCATACATATAAAACGCAAATAAATGAAAAAATCATCTCAATTATTTTCAAAAAATTTAATAAACATTATCAATTTAATTGTTACATTTATAATTAATACACATTCATATATAATTTAATTGTAAATTATTTATCGTCTCAAACTCATTGCAATGTATTTTTGCATATTCCTAAACATTGCATCGTATTCTTCACGTGTAATATTCTCTAATGCTTTAGAAGACATATTCAAATTACAATTAAATTGTATATGAATGTGTATTAATTTTAAATGTAACAATTAAATTGATAATGTTTATTAAATTTTTTGGAAATAATTGAGATGATTTTTTCATTTATTATGCGTTTTATATGTATGGTGAAAATGTTTTGCGGATAGAGATTAGTTTTAAAGATACGGTGAAAAGGTTCTGCGTAAAGGTGAAAGACATTTGCTTTTTGTTGTAAAATAGAGATATAACTGTATTTTAATACCTCAAATGCTGACCGGATGAAAGGTGGAAAGGGGGGAGGGGCCAGGCAAGTAGTCCGCCTAGAGGACTTAAAAGATTAACAAAATAAAGGAATTTTTCAGTAAAATGGAGCACCCCTCACCCCTCAACAAATTTTTAAATTTTCATTATTAACATACTCATTTTTTAAATATAATTAAAGAAAATATAAAAAAATACTTTATTTGATTTAATCTTCAAACTGAGCAATTATGAGCATATTTATGTTAAAAGTATGCGTATTTCCGAAAACTGTTTTTTTAATTATATGTATATCATTAATAAATTTATAATTACTTTTATGTTAATTTTCCGTGAAAATCCGATTAATAAATTGGTAATAAATTGAAAAAATTGTGAAATAAAATAATAAGACGCAAATTGTAGACCTCTAAAAAATGCAATACGCAATAAATACATTGTTAGTGAAACTAATGAAATTATTGATTCACCATTCCATAGCCCCATGAGACCACCGATACTATTCAAGTACTGCGATAATGTCATTGAAGGGGTGTAAATGTATGTGATCGAAGATTGTAACGGTTTTAGAAATATTACTTTTAAAAATAACGGATGATACTGACGACGATCCAAAACATAAAATCGATCTTTTAATATGTATAATATTTCATTACACCCTTTAGGGCAATTATAGTTGCATTTATTAAGAGTATTATTGTCAATTGTTTGGCTATTGTTGCAGATTATATAATTTGTTTTATCTTCATATATGTCACCAGTAAAATAAGTAAAAAAATTGTTATTCATTGGAATGCATTTGTATTTAGCAATAAACTGATTAATTTTGCAGTTATTAATGCATTGTTTTTGTGAATGTATTCCATTTTCACCATCATAGTGTTGGCATTGAGTTTGATACGGCGGTGGTAATCTTTTAAATTCTAATTTTGTATATTTTGCATCAAAATGTCCTCTCGACAATAGATCTATTGATTCATCGTACGAAAATGATGGTAATTGATTAGAATCGTGAATATACATTTTACCATATGACAAAAAAAGTCGAATTAAAAAATTATTAACATCCCATTCAATGATATGATCTGATGTATCACTTTTACCAAAAATGCTTAAAAACGTAAAACAAGTTCCATATTCTTGAGATTTACTAATAATTAATTCACTAATATTGTTACAATTCACTATCACAGAATCGCGTTTATAGAAATATCTTAAAAAACATGTGTCGGGAAATATATAATCATCAATATTCAACAATTGTTTAAAAGCAATTTGTGTCAATATTAATAAATCATGATTGAAACTAATTGTTTGGTTTAATTTAATAAAACTATTCTTATACCATTGTTGAAATGATTCATTTACAGATTGTAATTGTTCTTTTACTTTTAAATAATAAAATACGTTATTAAAATCTGCAACAATATCATTATGGCATATTGAAAATGCTGGAATTTCAGAGGTATTAATATATTTGTTAATTTTTGATATATTTACTGAAACATTAATGTTAAATTGTAAATAATCATTTGTTAAATGATATAATTGATACAACAATGCACATACACCCAAAAGTGAAATGATCATTTTCCAGTTAATTAATCGAATTGTATTAATTATTACCATTATTTTAATAATTAATGAGTTTAACTTTAAATATAACAGTATAACGATTTTATAAAATTTTGTTACTTTAATCATTTTAATTAAATAATGTGATAATTTTATTAATTGTGTTTTTAAAATATTTAAAAATTTTATAATTATGACATGCGTATCAATAAATGACACCCCCATCCATAGTGAGATTAATCCGCCAATTTTTGTTAAATAAGTACTAAATGTGTATTTATTCATTGCTGTAAATTCAATTGTTGGAAATAAATTGGGAGTTATTATAATATTATTTACATAATTTTTATAATCAGTCATTTTATGATCAATGTTTTTCATTTTTAATGATAATGAATAATATTCATCAATACAATTACTTTTACATTCATCAGAACATTTATTTTGTATGATCACATACATTTGTGATATGCTCTCATTACAGAGATAATAATGATTAATTGAATCATTTCGTAAGTAAATAAATGCACCGTAAAATACATTGGGAATACATTGAAATTGAGTAATATGTGCATTGGTAATACACGAATAAATACAATCATCATATGACATGTGACCATTGTTGTAATTATTATATTCTATGCATTTAGAATCATACGGCCACGGTAATGTTATTAAGCGCTTTTTATTAAATGAAACAATGTGATGTTGGTTATACTCTCCAACAATACTTACATAACTACTTTTAGATAATGACAAACTTTTGGGCGTATGTATTGATACAAATATAATTACTTCTAATGTAAATAATGTTGAATTATATAAAAATTGATATAATAAATATGGTTTAATTTTGATTTTAATCCAATCATTTTTTGTAATTGTAATTGAATTATTTTTATGAGTGAATTGAGTAAAATAAGTTAAACACTGACCAAATTCATTACTATCAATTTGCCATAACGGTGGAGAGATTTCACTGCAATCAATTTCATTTGTATGGTATTTTTTAACAATATTATTTGGTAAATGTTTAAAATTTGCTTTACACGATAAAAAATTATCGACTCTAATAGCATAATCTGTAAATAATTTATTGTTATATACGGACACATTTTTAAAAAGTTCATTGTATATTAATACTTTATCATAACAATATTCATAGTTAATTGCGACACATGATCTACCAAAATGTTTGTGATTTTTTATTTTTCGTTCTATAACTGTATCATAATCATTGTCAATCACTGTCATATTCCATAACAATTCTCTCTGTGTACATATACTCACCGATGGAAGAGTATAATTTTCTTCTTCAATCACATCGACAGACACTTCAGTGGGAAATGTAAAGAAATCCATTGTAACGATTGTGATCTGATATATCATAATTAATATACACACACTTTGATAGAGATATTTAATTATAGATTTAAAATGAATTTTTAAAAAATTGCAACATTTATGTTTCCAATTATCATTTACCCAATTATTAATTAAAGGCATTGGTGTATGCATTTTTATGTATATAAATAAATAAATAAAAATAAATAAATAATATATAATTTACTTAATTAATTTATTAATTATAATTTAATTATAAGCATAATAATATTGAGAATGCATTAAATTAATAAATTTGGTTAACTTTAAAATAATGTAAAATATATTTAAAATTTTCTTTTTGTTTTTATAATATAAATTTCGTTAAACATATTGAAGTGAAAACATAAATATTACGTTAAAATTAAATTTTTTATATTTATAGAAAAAATTGACTTATTTTTTATGTTATAAATATTAAAAATTAATTACATGACATAAATTACAATTGAATATTTAATAATTTATATATTAATGAATTTGTCCCAAATAAGTTTTTTTTTGCATATGTTATACATAACATGAATCATATAAATATTTTAATTTTTGTTGATAGTGTTGTGTATTAAAAAATATATTTTTATTTTTTATAATGACCATTGTTGTAACGTTTTTCTCGTTATAAAACATAACATAAAAAATTACATTAACGGTACGAAATATAAAAATTTCTAACATTAAAAATAGTAATCGTTATTAGTTAAAAATAACTTTAGAGGTAAATTAAGTTATAGCACAATAATATGTATAAATTATTTACAAAAAAAAGTTATAAAATATACATTTAATAAAAAAGAAAATTCAATCAATTTTATTAATTATGATACTTATAAAATGACAAAAAATTTTATTATATATTATTTTAATATTAATATTAAAGTTGTTATACTATATTATAAATTATAATTAAAATTAAGAACTTTCAATTTTTTTAATATAAGATTCAGCAATATTTAGTTCTAATCAATTTTTTTCAAGTATTTTATACTCATCATCATTTTCTTGAACTTTTTCTATATATTAATAATAATAAAAATGTGAGGTAAGAAAAAATATAGTACATTAAATAAGAGAACCTTATTTTGGAGTATAATTGATTTATTTTTGTGTTTACATTTACTTTGAAATATGAAAAAGACTATAATTTGAGAGCCTAATTTGTGACAAAAAATATAGAAATATGAATATGACTATAATTTGAGAGCCTAGTTTGTGACAAAAAATATAGAAAAAGGAAGGAATAGAAAAACTATGTTCTTTAATATATAAAAGTAGTATAGTAAATGGCGGACAAAACTTTCAAAAATTTTAGTCCAGTGATTGAGACTTCATTTGATTGCATTACTCACGACGTGATAAAAAACAGGAGTTTTTATATGAAACTAGCATTTTACAAACCCCAAAATGCTGTTGTGTTGAGACGAACTCACAAATTCGTTTTCTAAATTCTCATAATAAATCACTCAATTGGGTTTTACTCCATTTTCTTCATGAATCTGATATTGGCTTAATCCTATCTTAATCCTATCTTAATTAGAAGTATCTGATTAATAAGTGTCCAAATGTATAAAGTATTATGCATACTTATACTTATACCCGTTTAACTTTACTTTTTTGATAAATTCTTCTCTATAACTTATAAATTTATTTCACTATGGGTCCGTATTCTACTCTCGTGTACGTTAAAAGTAAGTTTAAGGACATTGTCTAACGACGTTAGACTTTAACATTGCCGTTAAACAGTTTAAGCACATATTGAGGATATTGAAAATATTTTGATAATACTAGTTCCTAGTAACTAGGATATAAAATTCTATTATGATAGAATATTTATTTTATTTTATTAATGGCTCAATTCGCGTAAATTAACTTTGTTAAGTATTATTTGCATGTTTAAAGGTTTAGTTAAAGATCACGCAAAATTCGAGATGTGAAATAAAATTAATGTCTATCTTTTACTTGAACAGTTGAAAGTTACTTTCAATCACTATTAAAAATTATTGTTTTAATATTATTATTTAATTTTTACGCTCTTTTTATATTGTTGTATCATATGAAAATAAGTTTATTTACAATAATAAAATTAATATATTAATTTTTAATAAAAATTATACATGAATTATTAATTGTAAATATTATAAGCAGTCCTAGTAATTGAGCCGATTTTTTTTCAATTTTGAAATAATTTCCAATTATTGCACGTCTTATGTGTATAAACACTGCATATGTTTATACTTTTATTATTAATCCAAAAAGCAAATGCACAAAGACCTCTAGCGCTAGAGGTCTTAACAAAAAAATAAACTTTAACTTTTACACTTATACTTTTAGTTTTGTTTAAGTTTTATTATTTGTTAAGACGTCTAGTGCCAATATCAATATTATATTAAATTATTATTATTATTATATTATTATATATATCAATATATATCAATATATATATATATATAT